>JBCEWB010057895.1:0-13834 GCA_039654565.1 Peronia peronii
AGTGAGAAGTGCCCAGGATGGGAGAAAGTGGAAGTCTGTTGTTCGCGGCCTATACCCTGATACAGGGTGAAAAAGGCATTGATGATGATGATGATGAGATCTTTAAATACCCTTTCTAAATTTAAATAAAAAATATTTCTATTTTTATTTTGTTTTATGATTTTGCTACATTCTTATGGTTATAATGTAGCATTTTCAGATAGAACATTACTTGTACTTCAGGATAGTGTTTTGTGGTCTTTCAGCAATATTTACTGACTATACTGCGACTTTATAGTATTTTTCTCTAAGAGTTATTTAAGGATAACAAAAAGTGGTATTTACTCTTTTATCTAACTTTCATTCTTTCTCACAAGAATGAACATTTGATGTTTTGTGCAAGCATGCACAATGAAAAACAATTTGGCTAATCTGTGCATTGTCGACAGGGAGAACCCGGTGAGTTCCGTGCCTTTGCTTTTGGACTGAAGGGTGAATCTGGAAATCCTGGTGTTATGGGACTAAATGTAAGCATTCATAGTAACTGGCTATTGTTTTGTTGTTTTCTTCAACAGATTACAATGTTAAGTTGCAGTTTGCTTATTTGCAAAGTGCAGAACCATTTAGTTTTTCAGAAAGTCTAAAGATAAGTCGAGGTCATTTTGGTTCTCTCACAGTTCTTTATTGAAAAAAATATACAAGATTTTGATATTAGCATAAAGATGAGCAAAATTAATTGACAGGATTGAATTAAATCTAACCTTTTACCTTTGCATCTACATTTTACTAGCAGTAGATCATGAACATTTTAATAAGGGAACCATACCAAAAAGGAAGAAAACTTATGCTTGTCCATCACATCTTGCTAGCAATAATATGTTCATAATTTTGTTTGATTCTTATCTTGCAGGGTGTGCCAGGTGCACAAGGAGAGCCAGGTGAACCAGGTGAACCTGGTCTACTTGGTCTTGAGGCAAGTATTTTTTTTTTTTTTGTTCTCTCTTTCTGTAAGATATGGCAGTTGCTCAACCAGTGATAATCTGTTGTTCTGTCCAAACTCCCTTGATTCAATCACCCACAAATTATTTTGCAAATATCTAACCTTTTTATTCACATCTATCCCACACATTCCTTCATTCCTGCCTCTGTGCTTCAGTCATTGAAGTTCTTCTTCCATTTAGCTGTATTCAACAATCGGTTGCATTTTGTAAAATTTTTTTGTTATTTTTCTTCTAATTCAAGTGTTCCATGAAAAAAATATATCAACAGTTTGTAGTACATATAGGATACCCTCTGTCTCAATCTTTTTTGGAAGTAAATGTAATTGTCTTACTTAGTCTCTCCTTGGTACTTATGAATACCAAATTTTGAAAAACAAAAATAGTACAGTTATTGAGCTAACACTTTATAAGGATTTAGATTTTTGTTTGTTTGTCATGATAATAATGATATTCATTGCACATATCAACTTCAGGGAAAGCCCGGTCTTGATGGTCTTGAGGGAATGAAAGGAGAGCGAGGAAAGGATGTTATGGGTAAAGCTGGCCCTGTCGTAAGTTCTTGCTCCAATATTTTCTGTCAACATGTTTTTAAAAACATTTGATATTATTCCAGTAACTCCTCCCAATAGCAAAAAAAATTTTTTTAAAAATAGCAGTATTGTTGAGGTTGTCTATTGTTGAGATTGCCTATTTGTTCTTAATATAGTTTGTGTCCGACGAATTATCTTAAATTTCAAACTCTCTTGAGAACACTTTTTAGTGAAATCTGCATTTCTGAATTTATTGAGCAGCTTACATGGTAACTTATTTGAAGTCATTAACTTATTTTGTATCTTGAGCAACTCAGAACTACTTTGACATCTTTACAATTATAAAATCATTATTATACTGAAAGCATATAAAACAGTCATGATGGTTTCTTCCCACTAGAAGCTTTGTTTTTATGGAATGTAGCTACAAAGATTATCACCCCATGGTTAAAAGTAATGTCATGGATCATATATAATATGATGGTCTCTTTTTCAGAATAAATTATGCTGCAGTTTTCATACACTGTCTTTTATGAGAAGATAGGATAAAGAAAAAGTTTTCTGCAATTCAGATGTTTTTAGTTTTCTGCAATTCAGATGTTTTTATAGTTTAGCAGAAGCGATGTATTCTTGAAAACTTGTTAACTGTTTCCAGTCTTTCCTCAAATTACAAGCAAATTTGAAATTCCCTTAGTGCCTCCAAGACCTATCATGAAGACTCATTCAGATCAACTTGTGCTATTTTCTGCTTTTTGCTGTCTGGATTGTTGCACATAGTTTACAACTCATTCAACACCTTAAGCATTGATAGCATATAGGAAATATTTATCACAGTGCACAACCATAGAATCATCCTTGAATGAAAATTTTTCATTCCTAGTTGTTCTTGAAAGTATCTCTGTTTCCTCATGCCAATGTGAATTATCAGCACAGTATAAATTGTAAGAGAAATGTTTAATGATTTCAGAATTTTGCTTTCAGAGAATTTTTATGCAAGAGAATTTATCGCCACTTCAGTTTATTTTATTCAGGAGGGCTCTTCGTCATTCAAATTATGGCATCTACTTGTGGAATTTGAAATCAAAGTTATAGCTATGTTAAATTGCCTTACAGTCATCCTACTACACATTCAAGATGTGAGAATTCAGCTTCAAATTGTATCAAATATTTAGGAAACCCGTCTGTGCAGCGGAAGCCTTAAAATGTGAAGTATCAGAGCCCCAAAAAATAGAGAGACAGATTATGAAAAACTTGACATGAAATTATCAGTTCTCACAGTTGTATTAAGTAAAACAGAGCACCAGAAGGAATATTTTATTTTCATAGCTCTTTTGTTTGTTTTGATTTGTTTTTTCTGTTCTTTTCTTGTGTTTTTTTGTTTCTTTTGTTTGTTTTTTTTTTCTCTGCGGGGTTGGTAATTGATGAAATATAAATCTGTTTTATACATCACATATATCCTGTCATATAGTTGGCTCTTTTTTCTTTTTTTTTTTTCTTAAGAGAATTTCAGAATTTTTACAAATTTTGTTCCAATTTAGAAATTCATCAATACTGTAACAGTCTTGTTTTCTGAAAAATGCTTTCAAAATAAAGAAAGATCTGTGCTTTCAGTCTTATAAAATGTTGTTGTGAAGGAAATATGAATTGATGTGTAAACAGTAAACCTATAAAACTGTTTTGTGTCAAAATAAAATAGTTATGATCATCATGAACTGATCACTACATGAGGTATATCTAGCATCTGTCAGCTCCTACTGAGCATGCAGTTTTAAAATATATGTTTAATATTGTATTACATGTCAGTAAAGAAAAGCTTTAATGGGATTATTATAAACGTCAGTGATATTAATACAATAATGTGTTACTTTTTTGGAAATTTTTTTTTCAAATTATTCTTATCATATTTACTGAAAGCGTGGAAATATTTACAGATTGTGTATATAATCTCCTTGAAAAATGTCAAATGTTTATTCAGAAATGAAGAGATGTAAAGAGGAAAAATACAAAAACAAAGCCAGAAAAATGCCAACATGACTCGTATTTCCATTCATCTAACCTAGGGAGATAAAGGAGAGTCTGGTGATGATGGAGTGGCTGGCTGGGCAGGGTCTCCCTTTAACAGCACCATCCTACGTGGAGAGAAGGGAGATCCCGGTGACAAGGGACCTCAAGGACCCAGGGGTGATATTGGTGCCAAGGGTTTACCAGGTCCACAAGTAAGTCCCTCCTCTTACAGGGTAATGGATCATCTTTATGTAATTTTCTCTTCCCTCCTTGTCAGGGTGTCAGAGGTGAGAAAGGCGACTCGGGACTGGATGGACAGTCCCAAATAGGATCCAACTACACTGTGATACCTGGCCAGAAGGGAGAACCAGGAGACAAAGGGTCTTCGGGCACAAAGGGTGAAAGGGGGTATAAAGGTCCGCCAGGCGAAGCCGTAAGTCTCTTGACTGCTGGCTGGGCTGAATGTGCTGTGCCATTCAAAGTAGAAACCTGAGCCCTAAACTCATAAGGCCTTGCCAATTTTATGCCAAGTGCTTTATTATTGTTATTATTATTGACATTGTCATCATTATTATTTTTATTGTTCTTTTAATTACTGCTGCTACTTCTGTAATTTTTTTCCTTTTTTAGTGCCATGTTATTATTATTTCACGCCCCTTGGGCTTACCTTTACACACCTACCTTATACATCCGTTTGCACAGCATGGTCATACATGACATGAACTATTCCAGGGAGTTCAGGTGAAAAGTTGTAGTTGACATGTAGAGGATGGGCCTACTTTTGTAGAACACAGTTTTTCTAAAATGAAGACATTTTGTAGATATTACATTTCCTTTGCAAGTTTTAGAGGAAATTTAAATAATAATAATTCTCTGATCATAGAAATAGTTTCAGATCTGTCCTGTGAACAATTCTGCATCTGTAGTAACATAAATTCAATAACATCAGTTTCTGATTTGTTTATTAGCTTTTCTGGGATGTGGTGGAAATAGAGACTGTAGGAAATTACGTGTATTGGCTATCTCTTATACCATTTGAATGTTAAACAAGCTCCATGACAAGAACTTGCCACTTATACATAGACATACCCGATAGAATTAATTACTTTAGAATAGCCAATTTCCATGAGATTTTGAAAAATTGCCATGATTGTTTCCATAATTAAAGTAGCTTTTGACCAAAGATGAAAGCAGCAGTGAAGATTGGTGGCTGTTTTATCTTTTAATGATTGCTATAGAATTTGATGTAAACAGCTAATACTTCTTGATGGTTTTGTGTAAAACTCTGCCATCCACCAACTTTCCATTGGACTATGACAGAGTCTTCTACGAAACCATCAATCTGAACACAAAATATTACCTCTAATCCGCACGTTTATTTCTTGCATATTCTTTCAGAAATATTTGGAGGACCTGATAGGATAACTGAATAATGACAGTAATGAAGTGATTGCACATTTAGAAAGTAAGAAAGATAGGAGAATATGATGGAACAGTTTATGTTCGGTGTAGGTTTTTGAATTTTGGTAATAACTCGTTAGAAATGGGAGAGCACATTGGAGAGGAGAAGAACTGGAGAGGCAGACACCACCCCACTTTACTTGATGTTATAGATAGTTTCTATGCAACCCTCAACATAAAGAAATTCAGGGATTCCCCCATGACCTAATTGTTACTCATCATTTCAGTTCTTGTAAAGTGGGCTATTGGAATAATTTGGCGATATCATCATCAAAACAACTTTATCAGCAGTATTTGATCCAGCCAACTGAGACATGCTTATACTTATAGTTATTCTGCTTTAACAAGTCATTTCTGTTTCAAATCACCGACAGTCTTCATGGGATTTTCTGATTTATTCAGATGGACTTAAATCTAGGACAGAATTTAGCTAACCTGTAATGAGCGCCAGTGATATATCTACAACAGGTGAAGCAATTGTTAGAAATGCAAAGCCAGTATTCATGCACTTTGACTCATTACAACACCAGATATTTTCCACGTCTCCCAAATTTAAGTATTATGGCCCCGGTTTTTGTCTGTCATCATGATCGTCATAGCCGTAGCTCAATAGAGGATCTTTCAATAGTAAAAGGAAATTTTATTGAATAAGAAAGTAAGAAAATCCATGCTGAAAGATGAGATTCCATTAAGTTGAACAGAAGATGAGATGTCATAGACCACATTACCCGCTCAGTCCTCTCAGTTGGCCTCGTCTGCATTCTAAAGGAGTCATGAAAGTGAAAGGGAATATCATTTTTTTTTTCATTACAACTAAACACCTCTAACTACATAGCCCTTTCAACAGGTTTTACACTGACCAGCAATACTAGGATAAGCTGCACATGAAAGAAATCTATAGAAGCCTATATCTGTTAGTTTACCTATCTTATGCTCTTAAGCTGATAGCATGTTTATGTCTGTGCTATCAAAATTCTATGTAAACTACAAGCCATAACCACTCTGGCCAAGTGGAGTTATATAAAAAGAAAATTTTTGCTTCAGACAGAGCAGCAAATTGACTAGCAGCGACCATGAACAAAAAAACTTGTACAAAATCAATGCTAGCTCCATCAACTGAGCTTTCACACAAACTTTGTATCATTTAAGGGACTTAAACCAGAGACACAGCCAGTGGAAACAATTTACAATCTGAGATGTTGGTGGGGAGAAAAAAATACTGTCTTTCGTGTGACTTCATCATGGAAATATCATGTTACACTACAAACAAATGACACCTGGAGTTTCAAACAGATTCTTCAGGAAATATTTCACTAGTCTTTATTTTTATTTTTTTTAAATTTTAGATGTGTTTTAATGCACAAAAGAAAACTATACACATACATAAAATATTCTAGATGTTTCAAGTTATCAGCCACGATAAAATAGTAAAATCACAGATGAGGGATTATCTTTTCCCATATGACAATGGGCAAAATGTGAGTTTCCAGGAGCATTCATTATGTATTTTCTGACAACTGCATCCCATGACATGTAAATACTCTTTTCTTGTAGAATGTCATGTGGCCAGATGTAATATCACTTTATTAGTAAAATTTAGGCAAACCAATAGACAGAGATGTCCAGTAAGAGTTCATCTTTAGCTGAAAGGTAGCAAACTAAAAAATGTCCACAAACAAACATTATGAAAGAATCAGTGTCCAAGCAACACAGCTATTAGCGTGAAACAGGTAATGATGGAAATGCGCTGTTATGTGGATAGCTGTAAAATATCATATGTCTCTCTTTAGTTCCAGTATTAGTATGTTCTTCAGTTAGCATTTCCCAGTTGGTGTATTAGTGTAGTAGAACTTCCCAGTGGTGTAGAAAAGTCCTCCAGATGCATGTTGGACCAAATTTCAGTGCTCACTCATTCATCATGGAATGAATGGCATCCACTAGTTCACGCAGCTTAGCTACTTCACCCTTTTTGACGAAGCTTTTCATTTCTGTTGACCTTTTGTTTTCTCTGCAGCTACATCCCAGCCTGACACAAATTTGGTTCATGTATTAAAAATGTGTGTAATTTATATTATATTGGACTCAGTATTAACGAACTGCACTATTAATTACCTGTGTCAAAACATATTATGTTCACCTTTAACAACTCAAATCTCATCTTGCACATGACTGAAAATAGAAATCAAATGGGGTCTGTACATTGTATGGATCTCTGTGAAGGTGCCTTGCATTTAACTGAAAAGAAAGATGAAAACTGGGCTTGTTCTTTTTTGAGAATCACTGTAAGATGTTGTGTGGATAAATTGAAAACAGAGGTCAGTCTATGTTTGTACATTTTGAGAATCACTTTAAAAGTACCTCTGAATCATTTTTCTCCTCTTTGATCCATTCTTTGTTGCTGTTGTACCACCCATTACTGGTAGTTATCAGGCAAATTCTGACCTCATCATTCCAAAGAATGCATTGTACCCACAAGTAATGTAGAATCTGTCAGACCTATTTTACATGCTGTATTTGTTTATGTACATGTTGTGTATTTGTGAATGCAAAATCATATATGACACTGAAATGAATTCAGTAGACTCCCACTGTACTGGAAAGTTGTTCCCTTTAATATGTGTATCTCAAAATCACTTTTTATTATTTTTTGAAGTTCTAACATGGACATTATAAGATAAATAAAAATTTAGCAGTTTTATATGAGACGGATAGAAAATCAGACTGCAGCACCTGCATTTGAAGAATACTGAAAAGGGAATTTTTGGGTACGAAATTCTCAGACAATAGGGAATTTCAATATGCAGTCAATTTAAACCTTTGAATTGTCCACCACACCAATGCCTGGTGATCTATTTATTGGAAATAACAATATTGAATGTTAAATAGCAGACAGTGAACAAAATTGTGAGCGGTTTAGATGGAATAGTCGGAAATTATTCTCATAAATTTCCTTTACTGTTATTGCCAGTGTCTTTATGGTTAAAATGATCTCTTATTTTTCTTTCTGTCTTCCTTTTGTCTCTTTGCCCCCTTTCTTTTATTGTTATTTTTCTTCTTATTTCATTGTTATCATTGAAGGATGGAAATTTTTTTGAAACTGAAATTTTTGTCAACTTTTCAATTTCAGGCTTCAGTTTGTTCAAACTTCTGAAATTTGAGTATTTAAAACGGATCAAGTTAATTACTTTTTATGTGTAGATCAACTGGACAATGACTTTCCTTATTTCACTGATTAATTGCATGATTAATCATCAGATTGAAACACAGAGCACAATATGAAACATATTGAACCTTTGAATTAGAGGGGATATGGGCAGGGAGCTCTTCATGGAATTTTGTGAAAGTACAACTAACTCAGATCTATTGTCAAAGAAATTTGTTTTCTGATTTTAGACTGGCCCTATGCCCCAAAGATTAGGAAATCTCTTAATCTTTCTTGTATACTATGACTGTTTATAGGTCAAACTTTAATCTATTTATGTGAAGTAAAAAGTTCAGAATTCTTTTAGTTTTAGACTGAAAAATATTTGATACTTTATGTGATTAGAGTTGAAACAATGAGACGTCATAATTATTTCTTTAACCTGACAGATGTTTTTTCACCATTAATATTGTCTCCTGTCAGGACATTTAGCAATATATGCAGTTGTATTTGATACAATCATGTTTCAAAAGGGATTTCAAATTATTTTTAAGTTATGATTGTACAGATTTGGCACAATTTTACACAACCTCAAACTTGATGGACCACTTAATTTGTCAATCATAGGTACATTCTTTTCTCATAGTTACATGCCTTTTATACTTTTTGTGTGTGTGGCATAGGGTGAACAAGGACTAGTTGGTGACAAAGGACCGCCAGGACAGCAAGGCCCACCTGGAAGACGGGTAAGTGAACTTTCAGGCATGTTCTCTATGAACTTTTTTTTGTCATCCAGCAAGACACAAAAGTTGAAGGGCTTTGCTGTGGGCGCATTGAAGTGTTGATGAATTTAGTGTTTTAGCATGTTCTATGTTTGAAGAGGGGGGGAGGGGATATCTTTAGATCATTAAGAGATATTTTACCATTTGTACAGTCTCCATAAACCAAAATCTTTAGTATCAGAGCCGAAAATTTTTATTCAAGTAATTAGGAAATCAAGCACTTTCGAAATTTTCAGGCATTTTTGCTAGTCCTTCCTCGGGGTCGGAGAAATATGATTAAAGAAATGCTATTTGTCAATCATTATGAGAACTGCAAGTAAGATAGACCATCAGATCTGTGCTGGTCAAGAAGTGAATTAATCCAAGCACCAGTATAAATGTTTCATTTAGTCTTTTGTGTCCTTGAAACTCCATTTGATGTTATGCAAATACAAACTGACGCATTAGAATTTTTTCTATTTTCAAAACTATATCTTCATTTTGTCAGTATTTCTTTTTATTGTTCCCTACAGTTTTAGTTAGCTTGATTTCATTCAAGATAAAGCAACATTTCCAAATATTGGCTTTCTGAATATGTTGTGAATTCGTGGAATAAAGAATTGCATAACATGAAGTAAGCTCAGTTCCGAGTGTCTTACTATCTGTTATCCCAGAATTCTCTGTTGATCCTGCCATTGACCATTTTTTTTTTTTTGCAGGGCAAACGAGGCAAATCAGGAAATCCAGGAAATAATGGTCCCAAGGGTATGAAAGGAGAGGGTGGTAGACCAGGATTCACAGGACGGGATGGTGACAAGGTTCTGCTTCCTGCTACCACATATTTTATCTTTCTCATTTGACTTTGTATTGTTCCACCCTGTCTCCACCTTATGCTCTTAGCTAGGATGGGAAATTCCCCTCAGTGATCATTTCCATTCTTTTCTGGAATGAGCTGTGCAGTAGGAGGATGAGGGGGGGAGGGGGGGGGGGAGATTTTTTTTTTTTCAATATCCTTTGTGCACTACCAGTGTTTTTTTTTTTCAGCCATTTGCAGGAAGCTTCTCTTTTAGCCAGAAAGTGTTACCCAGCCTTAGCAAACTCTCAGGAGTCTTTATAGTCATTGCTCTATTAGTTACCATGAGTTTATTCAAATACAATCTGCTACAGTCAGTAGAAACCTATTGGATGCCATTATGGTTTCAAGTTCTAAGCCTTTTTCTCAGTTAGCCTAAACTGTGCCAGAAACACACCAGGACTTCTCACTTCACTTTGAAAAGGTAATCAAAGGTTTTTGATTTATAGACTGTCCCTTAGTCTCACCAGTTCTGTGAAGGTTCATAGGAGATTTATGGCTTTTCTATTCTACATGGAACAGGAGGAGGTGGAAAATGGAATCTCTCCCATGGAAATGCTTACTTAGACTTGGTTGCAGTCATAATAATTCACAAATCGGGAATTACATGGCATGGATATGAATAATAGTCCCATAACAAAAGTTATGTTGGTTATAAAGTGATTGGTCAGTTTTTGATAGTGATTTGTTCATTAAGTCATTTTAAGTTTTCCTCAACAGTCAATTTTAGTCTATAGAGAGAAAGAAATTCTTCAGTCTGTGTAGGTTCATTAACATGATGTCCACCTAGAGTCAATTTTTCACTGATCTTTTCACCACAGGGGGCCACATAATCAGCTAGGCCATATGCATTAGTCATGCCTGTTATGGCCACTGCTTGCATACAGTACATTGCTCTCAATATGTTGCCCACTAGTGTGTGACTGAATACTGAGAAGCTATGGGAACAATAATGAAGTTCATGCCTCTAGATTAGTTTGAGTACAATGGTCGATATTCTTTCCATGTACTAATAAATAAAAGGTCATTGTTCAATACAAGTGACAGTCAGCATATTGATATTACATAGGTATCACTAGACCAGAGGCAATCACCTGGACCAGAGGCAATCACAAGAAAACCAGTGTCAATTAATCACATCATTCTTTTGCAGGGCATTAAAGGTGATGAAGGTTACCGGGGACCCCGTGGTCAACAAGGACCTCCAGTAAGTGCTTTCGGAGATTTGTGTTTTTCTAGTTTATTTTGTGGTATTCCACCTGAACAATCAGTTTCTTTTCATAAACCCTTGGACATGGGATCATAGTGATGTTGTTTTGTTTCGGATTTTTTACCTTTATCTGAACCTCTAAACATTTTGGTTTCTTCTTGAGATACTCCGACAAACAAGTTTCTCTGGGGGTGGATATCCCACACATAAAAATAGAATTTTGGAGCCAGGCAGATGTTTGTGGTTATCTTCATGAAATACAAAAAAATGCAAAAATATTTTGTCACTCTTTCAGGGAGTTTCAGGTAATTGTCGCCCAGTTTTTCAATTTTACAGTGACTGGATAAATGGCAAGAAATGTGCATATGATGCACTAAAATTGGTGATCTCTTGCAGGATCATAGAAAGATTCAATGGTTTAATATTCAAGGCAGTTATAGCCTGCTTAAGCCCTATCGGTGAGAGCCATAGGTGGTGGCTGGGCAAGACACAGTTTGATTATCCTTTCCTGCTTAATGGGTGCCTCTGAAAAGTAGTATTCTTGTTGGCTGTAACTGTGGTTGGTGGTAGCTGATGCACACTGCCAGTCTCCATCTTAAATTTACACCTATAACTTTCTAAAGATGCTGCTGGAGTCCATTTGTAGTTTTTGAAAAGTGATAAGTTGGGCTTAAATACAATGAAAGATGAGGTCCCTTGCAATGAACTTATGTGACATCTCTGTTCAAAATACAGACACCAACATTTGGAAAAGACTGACCTCTTGACACTAAGGTAAATGTCCAGATAAATAATGTATGATTAAATTTTAAGGTTCATATTCACTGTTTTTCAAATCAAATTTATAAATATATATATATGTGGAAATTTGTAGTAGTATTTAGGAGGTTCTTTTTTGGGGAGTTTTTAATTTGATTTAAATATAGTACATGTTCTAATTTCAACAAAATAATAACAATAAAAAAAATTCATTCATAGGGACCTAAAGGGCTATTCCTGGAAGGAGAGAAAGGAGTTCAAGGTCCTCGTGGACGTAATGGAAACTCTGGTAATCCAGGTTCTGATGGCAGGCAAGGTTAGTAGCAGCATCAGCATTTTTATGTTCACCAGCCTTTTGTCTCCATGCATCATTGCCTATACATGTATCTGTATTGTTATGTGAAGAGATCATAAGTGCCAGCACCTACAACATTTCTTCAAAAAGCACAACCAAAGAAAAAAAGATTCCAGCTTTATAGCTGACCCTAAGAGAGCAAGTTTTCCACATAGCCCACAATCTGCCATTCTCAAAACTATGAGCTATGTGACGTGGAGCAAAGTGTCAGTAGCATGATGAGTTAAAAATAGACCTTTTAAGAAATGTAAGGCAATCAGAGTGATTGCTCTGGCCTGAACAATGGTTGGAGGATCTTCGTAGCCATTTTGAAATTTGCACCAAGTAGGAAATCCTGTGAGTGAGGCATGTTTGGTGCATAGAGAAATGTGTTTGATGTATATGGTTATAGTTGAACATCCCCTTGTTAATGCTCTAGAATTGCCCCAATGACTGTAATGTGCCTCAACTTCACAGACCAAAAATAAAGTGTTTATTGTCATATTAGGAGGAAATTTACTTCTCAAAAACACATTGAAAGAAATACAAATTAATTTTGTTACTGTTTGACTTACTTGTCACTTTGGTCTCTAAGTCAAAACAAAGTACTATTGTGGACAAAACAATTACTCACCCTAGGCAGCTTTTGATTGCAGTTCTGTGGTAATCAAAAGTGAAAACACAAACATGAATTTTTTCACAAAAGCAGAACTGGTCAAACAAGAATGAAAAGAACCAATTTAGATTGAATTTGACCTAGAGAAAAGGAAAGTACTGATGGGGAGAAATGAAAGATATCATATCTTCAGCGTAAACAAAATTATTTAAGGTTTTTGTTGGCTTTGTCTAGTTCTTGTTTGATATAACTAGTCAGGCAACCATGAACTTGTTACTTATTTGAGTGTTGGACCTTACCAAATGAATCGTGTGTTCCCAACATAGAAAAGATTATTTTCATTCAATTTCTACCTGAATGCCCTGTTACATATTATGAATTTCTGGAAATTCATGTGTAGTATTGCCAGTGAAGGATATCTTTTATCTCCTCTCTTATCCCTGTTCCCCTTTACTAGCTGACATTCAAGAATGTGTGTTAGATATCGTCAATAAAGTACACTTTCTTCCTAATTCTTTTTTTTGTTCTCACAATCTGTTATCAATTGATTTTCAAGATCATGTTGTTTACTAAGTTTGATTTCCATTATTATCCCTCTGCCTAGATATTTGTTGATTTTTAAAAGCAGGTTGTATTGTACATTTGAATTTTTGCACTTGACCCTAAACTTTGTTATCAGTTTACTTTCATATCACAGATGTGTTCGATGTTTCCAATTCTCAGGACCACCAGGACCAAAGGGAATGGGTGGTAGTCCCGGCTCTAAAGGCCTGCCAGGTCGACAGGGTATTTCTGGTGTACCAGGTGAACCCGGTATATCATTCAAGGGAGACAATGGTGAACCAGGTCAGTGTATTTTCCTAATCATAATTTTGATGTCCTTTCTGTCCCAAGGCAAAATATATTGCCACTGTTTTTGTTTTTTTTTTTGGCACAGAACGACCTTGTCCTAAAATTTGAGATTAAAAACTAGGATGAGGTGTCTCAGATGCATCATAAGACAGAAAAGTGAGATCTAGTTTTTCAGATATGGTTTATGGGTAGGAGTCATTATTCTGTTCGCCAAATCAAAGCCATCTTAACCATTACAGAAGGATAGTTATAATACTAAACAGATTTTTTTCAGTCCAAAACTCTGCAGTTTATCACAGAGTAACAAAACTTCTTCAGAGGGTCGGGAGGGG
>JBCEWB010057917.1:0-13834 GCA_039654565.1 Peronia peronii
TGACCGAAATTCCGAGAAAATCGAGTTTAAATGAACAGTCGAACACATAAATCTACATACCTACCTCACAAAAACCCAACTCTAATGAAAAAACATCGAGGGTAAAACCGGTATTCTCTTGTTCAGAAATGAATGCACTTTCGATTTCTGCAATAAAAGAAAAATCGATGTCTTACCTCCCTCATCACATTCAAAGCCCGATTTCTCTGTTCTAGCCCAGCGACTTACGTCTCATTATGACTGGCCGCAAGACATATTGAAAATAAACAGTATGAGCCAGATAAGCTTAAAATGTTATTGTTGTGTGACAAAATCAGACAGATTATAACCCAGAGAGTCTCGGTTAGGTCTATGAGAGCTGGAAACTCTCTACATCACAGATACATGTAAAGATGAACTGAAGTTTACAAAACTAGAGATGTTTTACATTATGAAATAACAGACTCTTAACAACAAACAATATTCAGTCCTTATATCTTTTTCAGTGTAAGTTGTTGAAAATCCAGTATTGCTATGGAGTGATGTCATCATGATGTTGTTTTTTTTTAACAAGGGTTAAATAGCAATCAAAGGTTTGTTTTTAGAATGTAAAGGTTTTAGATCAAGTATAATAAAATGACAATGAAAAGCTAGATCTTTATCTGAGCTCTTATCATTGACATTATAAATCAGAATCACAGTCATCGATATTGGTGGAGTGACCCCGAATTCTGATGACAGCCTCTGTATTTTGCTAAAATATGGCAGAGACAACAACATGCTAATGATTTATGTTCTTTCAAGATCAAATAGACTGAAATATACAAAGAATTTAATAAGCTGACTTCATCAGAAGATGCAATAGATTCACTGCCTTCACGCTTTACGTCGGAATCTTAAAAATGATTCATATTTTTCTCACATGGAAACAGATAATTGGTTGGCATATGAAGTTTACAGATACATTTCAAACAAACTTAATTACAGAAAGTATTTTACTTCTGGTGCTGATTATTTCTTGTCTTCTTTTTTGATGGGAATGGAGTAGTATTGACATATTAACGAAAATTAGAATTGTGTGTTAATTCACTTTCTATGAGTTGTTTGCACATTTTACAAAACTTGATGTATATGTCTCTTGTCAATTTCATGAAAATTCATGACTATGTAAATGTGGTTTAGCAATCTGACACAAGCTGCTTGCACTTTTCATGATGTACTTTACTGAAAAATAAAATGAACTCTATATAGTTTTCTTGTTGCGTTCTAGTGTATTGTTTTTTTCTAGTGCCACTTAGTATCAGACGTCTCTGTTTCTGTTTCTGCATGGGTATATCTCTGTGTGCATGTTAATTCTATTTTGGTATCATCTTACTATGATATACAAGGCGAATTACAGTCTCCTATTGAGAAGGAAAGGTAACAGTTTTTTTTAAAGATCATATTTCCTCTAAATTATTGTAATTGATTGGGATGTACCGTTTTTTTGTGATGATTCATGTCGTCCAAGATGGTTCATTGGAAATCAGAGATAAAAAAATGAAATACTTCAGTTTCAAATTTTCAACAGCAACAACAAAGAACAAAACAAAACAAAAAAAGCTGCTTTACAGAAATGTGAGATTCTATAACAGTTTGTTATCTTGTTCGTGTAATGGCTTGTATGTCATCAGGATAAAGAGAATATAGGACAATTACTAACTGTGTTTCTTTTTGCATTATTTCATAGAATAATTATATATTCAGTAATATGGAGCAGTCACAGTTGTGGCTCTAAAAATCTCAAGTTATTACGGGAGTGCCTGACAACAACTGAGTTAAAATTAAAGAAACAATCGAGGCTTACCTGTAAGATGAAGACTGTTTCTAATTTTAACGATTTGTAGTCAGGAACGGAGTGGTAACATGCCCTCCCTTTTCCCTCCCATTATTAATAATACTACTAATAATAACAATAATGATACTAATACATGTAATAACAATGAGGAAGATATGAAGCAGGACTATGACAACAGTGACTGGCTTAAGTGTGACCGGAAGGGGCCGGCGTCTATCTCATGTTACCAATCCGTTTCTGACGACAGATCGTCAAAATCAGAAACAATCTTCACCTTACATGTAAGCCTTGATTGTTTCTTTAAGCAGGCCTAATCCCTACTAGAAATAGAACACTTGCCTATGTCTATTACGCTCCTCCACGAGATCCCACAATAATAGTTGAACACAAAATTTCGGGAAAAACCCGACGGCCGAAGTGCGTCATACGTTTTTCCTACGTCATTAAATCATTAACACTCTTCATTACTACTATTATTTGGAGGGCATCTAGCCGAAAAGTATAAGTCATACATTTCCTAACAGCCGTAAAACGGTCAAGCCGAAAAGTGAGACAAATTTGTGATTAGTTTAGAGTGTTTATTGTTTATTTCCAGCCTCTCGCTTGGTCGGAGCAAATCTAATGTACCGACTTCAGGTATAACTGAGAAACACAGCCACTTCTTTTAGATCAGACTCTACTCGATCTTATCTTTTTCACTATTTCAATATATGTTTCAAGTTATTTTATACATCATACTGTTCTTTCAGTTTTTGATTGCTGAGAGCTACGCAAATAAGGGTGTGAAAGTTGTTTTCAAAACTGAGACAGATAAAGAGAAAAGGAAGAGGAAAATCAAGCTTTACGTCGGAATCTAAAAAGTACTGGTCCGCCATGAATTAATATTAATAAAATATATGATCACTTCAGTTTTAATTTTGAAGAATCTGCATATAGTGATATATTCCTGATATGTCACTGATTAACAAAAATATATGTAGTTTGAACCTTTTTTTTTGTATTTGCTAATTACATATATTGCATGTAATATTTATTTACTTTTGATATCTGCAAAACTCTGAGTATGATGATTACTGCCACAAAAAAGATCAGATTCGTGTTGACGTGCTATCAGATAGACGACTAATTAGGCTCATCAAAAAGTATTACATAAGGAGCAAATCCTATCGTCTGATATTTTAGAGTCAACATCTCAAGCCAAAGAGTTGTTTTTAAAATATGTACATTAAATATCTTGTGACAACAATGAGCATCATTATAAGCCCAGAATAATGAATTGCTCAAGGAAACCAGATGAAAAACCATTATATTTTTTTTCATGTATTATACATGCATAATAATATGACTTTTCATTATTTTTATTCAAAGTCTATTTTACTTGAACACTATGATGCTTCTTAAAAAAAATAATACAATACTCAAATTTCACGTATTTTCCCTTTCCCCAATTCATTTCATACGAAGATTATAAAATTGTCGCTGGTATACACCTATCCTCATTTGTTATGAAATGGCGTTTTACCAATATTGAATTCTCTCTCACACTGCACACTTTACATATGTATAGCTACTGATTTTCCATTGGGCTGATGAGTCGTCCACATCAGCCGAGAGAAAAACACACTGCACACCATGCACACAACTCTTTCGCTGTTCCATATTACATTGAATTTATATCAGATATTCCATTCCCATCAAATCAGATCTACCTGCCTATTCTTTCGAAACTTAAAAGACAGTGTTCCACTTCATAGCAATCTAAGCCATCGTATTTAACGCACATCTATTGACGGTACACACTATTTTACTTGAATGACCATGAGACACTTTCAAATTATTCCGTGAAAAAGACGGAGAAATGAGAGCATTACGTGTCCAGCGCACACAATAAATTGATTACATGGCAGGTTCAGAGTAAATACCAAGTCTCAAAATGATGGACATTGGAGTTGTCACTTTTGCCTGATATACTATAAGTCTACATAACAAAACAAATAAAAGACTTACGGATTAGAAAACTGCTTAATGTATCCAACTGAAATTTGGCACACAAAAATGATGCAATAAAGTTCTGTATTTCTGCTTACACAAATCCGAAAAAAGTTTTTTGTTTGTGCGTTTATTTGTTTGTTTTTACGTCATTCTGAAAAGGCGATAATAAGTGTTATTATTCTTTCTCTTCCGCTCACGGAGTGTCCAAAATATCAAACACGTTTTCTTTGCATTACGTTCAATTTAGATATCCAAATTACATCGATGCGCACGCTTGCCATACACTTTGAGTCGCAGGACAGTATCAGGGTTGGACATTTTTTTTTTTTAGTGTATATTCAAAAAATCTCCCCACGAAAGCCATGGATTCTCTACAAGTTTTTAAAAAGAAAATGTCAGGCTGACTTGAGTACTCCTGGAAAACCAATGACCAAGGAAAAATTGATTTATCTGTTGGCCCCATGGCCAAATAGCTAGAGATTTATTTCGGTAATGTAACCAAAACAGGCAATGTCTTTCTTGTTGTCGGTGTTGTTGTTGTTGTTGCTGAAGTTGCTGTTTGTGTCTGTTTTCTTTCTCTTTTTTCCAAAAAGAAATGGCAACAAGAACACGTTTTAACATGTAATGGCATAAATATTGCAATCTTAACAAACTGTGTGTCACCAATGACTTTAATGTGAAGACGATTTCAAATCTCTTGTCTGATTATTCTTTTATGTTCTAGGGTATAATAGTTTACAACAAATAACTTTATACCTTACAAATTGTACAAAATAATGTTTCCTCCATCCTTGTTATTCAAAGAGAAACATAAAAGCATTTAAAAAAGAAACATTTTATCAATTTTAAGGGCAAAAGAAAAAACAAACAAACAAAAACAACGGTATACAAAAGACAAAAAAAAAAAAGCAAAAAAGATCTAGAATGACAAGCTAACAACAAAGTAATGATCTGACCACAAATTGTTCCTGGTTTTGTTCAGAACTGGCTGGTCTTTAAAACAATAAATATAAATATTGTCTTCCTATCCACATGCTTAGACTGAAGAAAAAAGTGACGTTCACACTTTGGCGAGCATTTTCGTCTGTGATGTTCACTGAACAAGACATATGCCATGTGCATTTTAACAAACACTTCTGTATCTAATTTTTTGTTCCTTACCAGTAGAATCGTTGGTAGATTATATCATTATTATTAAAGACAGCAGTTGTTCCACTGACAAAGAAATGCATAGGTCTCTAAATTTGATGAGACCACAGAAATGCGTATGAATATTACAGCACCTGCAAATGTCTTTTGCAAGGAAGTGCGCAAAACAGCGGTGGTGAATGAGTTAAAAATAAGCACCATGATGGTGACAATAATTTGAACAGATTTACGTGAGAAGACTATCAAGCAGAAAAGAAGCACCCAAACCATAGCTTGCACTATGTAAAACCATGACACACAAATCAAGTTGTCGGGGTTTGAACTCTTTACAGACACATTTACTATGATCACAACGAAATAGTATCATTCCCTATTTGGCTCACTCGTAAGTACCAACTTAAGTCTGGCATCCTGATTCCAAACAGTAGAACACACCCGCATATCTATCTGACCTTCAAAGAATATGAATAGTATATGAATATCATAGACATACCGTGAAATTCAAAATTATCATTGCCTGAAATGAGAGACATTTTTTTCTCATCAGATACAGCATTCTGTTACAGTCAACGACCAAATTACAATTTACAAATTTTCAAATAAGTTGGAAGAACCTGAACAAATATACCGTTATTAAGTCTAATGGGATCATTACACTATTATTACTGATAGCGATCATTTGTCTTCAAGGTATATAAAGAATGAAATACAATTATGCTTTGTCTCAACTCATGTGTGCCACTCGACTGACTATCGGATGTCTTTCTTCTCCACCTGAACGTTTAGACATACAAAAATATTAGTTAGAGACAGAAGAAAAATACTGATCATTATCTTTCAGTGGACGAGTTTCTGCCCTCTTTTACCTGAGTTCTGCAGGTTGATGCAAAATATAAATACTTGCATAGACAATGTAATTAAAGCTTCAACTATTGCCATTGTAACTTCTGAAGATCCCAAAAGGCCAGCTATTAATTACATGCAGCAGACTCATAGTTTTTGGACGGTGTTAGGTATGAAATTAAATGGAAATATCTCATAGAGAGAAAAAAATTATCAGACAAAAAAAAAAAAAAAGAACAGGCCAAAGCTAAATTGATCATCCTCCCGCTGACTCTCTAATATCTTCAACCATCTTGATAACCATAATAACATGAATAATATTAAAAGCTATGAACATAACCGGCTTGGTACAGACAATAACAGAAGAATAAAAACATAAAAAGATGCAACAAGACGGGAATTCATAATTATGAAAAATAACATACAAATACATTTCATTTGGATAGATTTGAACTGAGTTATGTGGATCAATCTGATATTTATGCATGTTTTTTAATGCCTAACCTTTCTTTTCAAGCATCTTGTCTTTTATCACCGACCATTTATTAAATTCTGCAGTTAGCATATAAGTGTCACTTAACGTCAATATCTAGCAGACACGAAAGGTTGATTTTCATGACAAGATCAAGTATAGTTGTAAGTAATCACTCAGTGATTATACAGCCTCACTAGTTCAATTATAATCACCCATATCATGTCAATTATTTCTATGTCAGTACATGTGTCTATGTACGTATTTGTCCTTTCTCAATGCCATTGATGAACACATTAAATATTTCATAACCAGTTGTAAAGCTCTGTCAAGCTTTGCAACGTTCGTCAGACTTCCCTTAACGAACGTAGAAGACTATTGGACAAAACTTCATTTCAGTCGTTGATGACCTGTTATACTCTCTTGAGCTAATTATTGCCGTCTCCCTTGTTTAGCCGCTTCTGATTGTTTCCCTCAGCGTCTCCTCGATGTAGAGCCATAAGCCAGTTTTCGTCATTCGATTGGTCACAGGTGCAAATTGAGGATGCTCTTCACCTGCAGAACGAAAGAATTTGTAAAGTGGTAACCACTTATACATGACTGGTGGCCATGTCGGACGATTCAAGACTCAAATCTGGCATACGGAGTTAAAACGACATTGCCATTGACGTAATATTTTTCGAGCCAAGAGATACATGTTGAAGCTGTTTATTGCTTAGGTCCTATGTTCTTTTTATTTGTCAATTCTCCGCTTTACAATGAGTTAAATTTGCTCAGTTAAATTTAAAACAAAACAAAACAAACAAACAAAATAAAAAACAAAAAAATCAACAGGCAATTTATATTATGACAGCCAGTGAACTTTAATTGTTTTCCTGAACTAAAATGACAATAACAAGTTAAATAAGATTTCGAACGTATTTCTCTAAATCTCAACAGCAAGTCTTGAAGCTCAGTAATATATAACCACCTATAATTCTACATTTTTTCCCACGATGTTCTTGTTTTATTTTGTTTTGTTTTGTTTGAAAAACGGAGAGAGATTTTTTTTAAAACATAGATTATCCTTGTAAATGAGAGAAAAATGTGCCAAAGAAGAAAATCGGTTATTTTACAAAGTTGAACTTATGCAACAATATGAACAAAGTCATGGCTGTGAACGTGTGTCTGCCAAAGCTGTAGGTGCCCGTTTTCACAAGGGGAAACCAGTCACGCAAATAATGGGTGCAGAAAGTGAGGATGCCATGAGCCCCCCCCCTCCCCCCCCCCCCAACCCCCTCTCAAAAACAGCCACCGCGCCCTTAGCCCCAGAATGTGTGTGTGGGTGGGGGGGGGGGGGTCATCATCCCCAAAGTCGCCGAGGGGGAGAGGGGGAGGGATGTTTGGATTCGACGAGTCGGTGGAATTATGGCCAGTGGAAGAAGTATGAGAACGAACAGACTGCGAATGAAACGCAAGAAAGAATCCAAATACATTGGCCGAGGCACGTCGAAAAGGACAAAAATAATGGTAAAAAACGGAACAAGACGGAGTAGCATCGGAACAAGGTAGACTCTGAGAACAATGCTTCAACTTGAAAGTCTATCGCTGATGACAGAAATGTGTTTCTGTGCTGCTCACTTTTAGTTCTGGCATGTAAAATGCCCATTGAGGTATTCTTCCTATCACACCCCAGTCATAACACATTTAAATATTGACACCAAGTGTATGGTGATGCCAAGTGCAGTCTGACTTAAACTGAAATTGGATCATCTATTCTTAGAGCATAAATCATTTCACTGCACTGAATTTGTCGTCCGTGTATCTAAAAGAGAATAGGGTATAGTAAACATCACCTGCTTTATATTTTTGATATGGTCTCTGTCATAGACCTGAATGAAGTTATCTGATATAAGACATGCTTGAATAAAATTTAATTTATGGAATCTCTGAATGTGACATTAATATAACAGAAGCAGCATCATACAAAATTCAATACTGCGGTATTCAAAGAAAAGGGTGTCTTAGGGGTGGGCTATAATTCCCTTACCTGTTTTTGAGTGTCTATTTAATTACGTTACGGACTGAACTGTGCTGAAAATAGAGCAGACTTCTCATCCAGAGTGCCATTGTGTTCTCTTTATGATTTCTGATTAGAGGCAATAATTAAGAAAAGATAATATGAAAATTTGTTGGAATGTAATCACGATGTCATAGGCTAAACAGTAAAAAACATTGCGCTCTGCTTGTAAAGTTCCGTTTCCTTTCTTTCTCCTCCCCATTTTTATGTAATTGTAGTAATACTTTATGTTTAAAAAAAAAGGGGCAACAATCCCACTCCCTGACGTCAACCTGAATAAGCAGAGAAGGCAAAATCTAGGCCATCGATGTTTCTCTATCCAACCTCTTTATTCCCACACAGAATAAAATCAAATCCTTAATTTTCACCTGAACAACGATAAATACAGTCATAGTTCTAGAGCTAACAGATTTTTTTTGCTCACGCTTCTACAAATATTACAGGTGGACAGTCAAATGAACATAGATCTAATTCTAGTGGCTTTTGTTTCTGTACTCAACAATTATCATCTTCCTGCAGGATAGACAGTTTGTAAAATGGGGAGTGCCGAAATTAAGCATTAGGTTGGATTGATTAAGACCTGTGTGATCTTTGTTTAGTTGGTCTGGCCATACATTAGTCGATTTGTCGTCACCGACTTTTTGCTCCTAGGCGTCAGCATAGTTAGTGTCTGTCTGCCATTGTAACGTATCAATTATTTCTATTGTATGGAGATGGCGAATTACTTCTCCAAGGTATCCCTTATTTCTATTAAAGGAAGCAACAACTCGATGCCCTCCTATTACGCCTATTGACCTTTGATCTTACTCGGCTATTGTCACTTTTCCCCTATTATAAAATCTTAACTGTTTGTGCTTCTCTCTTTCATCTTATGGGCTGAAACAGTTTGTATAAATGTGGGAGATTTAAAAAAATTCCTCCATCATTGTCATAGTCTCAGAGTCTTGACTGATAATTTTCTTATAGATTTTCTTATTGAAGTCCGTTGTATCAATTAATGATCAGCATCTTTAATTGTAAAATATAGAGTGCTTGAGGAGGATGTTTCTACTCATTTTTTTTTTTTTTTTTTACTTTTTTTTCTGGTCAAAGGGGGAAGTAATCATTAAGTAAAGACAATGAAATAATTTTGCTTTTCAAACAAAGGCGCGCAATTTTCTTTCAACCACTTGCCACATAATTAATTTTGTGATCAAAGTTCTCAGATCAGTGCTATAATTTGAGGCAAAATGCTGATTATTTAGATCAGTAAATATAAAGCTACTCTTGACATTTTTCTTCTCATAATTTACTGAAACAAAGATATGTGTGGGACATTCTCACTAGAGTTTTGCATAGTAAGTTTTTAAGACTATTTAGGAGGAGACCATGTACAATTAAAATGATGAAGGAGTTTGGGGAAAACAAGACACATTTCATCCAGATATTGCAGGTACATCTACTGAAGAGTTTGCTTTATCACATCATAAATGAAACTATGGCTACAAACCCTGGCAATCCAATCAACAACATTTTGCTGTAAAAAAAAAAACAAACAAACAAACAAAAAATCTAGTGCCCACACATTCTAAGTGTAGAAACAACTGCTTTGAGAATAGACTACTTAAACTACACATCTGTTTTCTTTCAGTCTCCACCAAAGATGTTTTAACATAAACAACAACTTTATCCCCAAAACAGTGGCCGACATGATCCTCAACTGATCAGGCGTGACATCAGCCAGTTCTGGTCTAATTGTACCACAATTAATTGTCTTGATCACGACAAATCATATTTGGTTGAAAACCATGAGAATAATCTGCTCTTCCTGAATTTTTTATATGTTTTAAAACGGAACGAAGAGAAACAGTTGAAGGGCAGCCGCTACCAACAATCTGGTATTATAAGCATGAAATGTTTCCAATATAGAGTTTAGTATTGGTTACTTTTTGAAAGTTTACTAATACTAATAATTGCACTGTGAGACGGGCCTTCATGTTATGGTATCTTATCCAGTGGTTTGAACTAAGGCAGTTTTCTATATTTTTTTTTAGATCTGGTTTCGTCTCTCATAGCAATGACTTTTTGTCTTTCAATGAAAAACAATTTTCCTGATGCTTTTATGTTGGAGGAACTGATAATTCCGTCCAGTGAAAGTCTAGCACATCAGCTGTCCCATCGATAGAATCCTTTTTTCGCAGGAGAGAAGATAGGACCTTCACCGATAAGTCCCGTTGCAAAACTACGCAACCCTAGTTATCTCGGGCCTAGATTAAAAACCGTTCATGTTCTTTAATGTGGAACTTGATTTTTGTCCCACGCAGAGCGCAGATGTATTTAAATACCAGAGCGAGTGTCGTCCTTTTGGTTTCATTTTAAAACCAAAAGAATATTTATTTTAAGAGTCATTTCGGGGTCCAGGGAGGCCTATAGATGGCCGCCATGTCTTTGTCGATCAAAATCAAGGTGTCTTTACTCTTGATGTGACCGATAATCTATTTTACAGTCTATTTTACAGGACCGGGCGAAAGCTTTCGCTGATATTTGGTGTGGTCAGCGCCTCAGATGGTCAGCCAGTGTCCACTCCTGGCATTGAGGCTTCCGATATTGCTGAGGGAGATCTTATTGCAGTTTTATATACACCATTTGACCGTAACCAGAGAAATATTAATGATCTACCACTGCACATAAAGCCCCACTCAGCCAGAGCCTGGATGGCAGAGAGGCCGGTAAACCTTTGCTTGACCATTCTTCCCACACTTTAGAATGGGCAGATCAACTTTTTCTACCATTTCGATATTCAGAAAAGGCAGAGCCTTTAAAAGAAAACGAAAACCCAAAATCGAATATTTTGAGCATATACCCAAATTCAGGATCACCATCCTGGATTTAAATCACTGAAATAGCAAACTTCCATAATCACATTAAAATTTAAATCAGTCCTAAAATTCATTCATACTTTTTTGAGGGGGGGGGGGGAGGGGACTATACAATGAATTATCTTTATGCAAGATTTTTTTTTTAACCCCAACAGGTATGATTATGCACTGTGTCTTGATTTTTGCAACAAAATATTCGAGCCTTCTAGAGTAGACAAATAAGCAAAATTAATTCTAAGATCTACCAGTGTTTGCTCTCTCCCCTCACATTTTGTTTGCTAACAACTGAGAATAATCGACTGAAATCAGCTTCAGCTCATGATTGCAATGACATATACGATAAACTGTTTAAATGCCACCAACGTCCTGGCTGTCTTGTGGGATCACCAGTATTTCTGTTAACAGTTGTATTTCCATCAGTATCATACAGATGCTCTGACTGACTTCTTAAAAGACATAGGTACATATAGCTGGTATTAAGTTCACTATCTATATGTTATGTGTATTAAAATCAAAGAATGTCAGCTCCAGTTTTACCTGTGACATACGAAAAGATACTAGCTTGGCTTAAGACTCACAGCATCGATATCTTAAATCGTACACGTTTTACAAGCTGATTAAAATGAAAACTGAATTATGGAGGGAAAAGTGTTTCATTATACCCGATTGTCCACGTCAATGCATATCTAAGCCCATATGCTGCATCAAATGCCTAATTTCTACAAACTATTATGTCTCTCTGCAATGAAATGGGACATTCCAAGAAAGAACATTTCTCTTTCTTTCATCAAATGAAATAGCCCTAAAAGATCTGTCTGAGAGCCAAAGAACTCATCAAGACATAAACTGAAATAGGGATGGATGCTGTGGTGAAGACATAAGCTGGGATAATTACTGACACGGCTTTGACTGTTACAAGAGGCTCGTAAAATAGCCGTGATATAAGTAAAAGACTGGCTTTGAACTGGCGGTGGCGAGAGTGAGTTTTCTGTATCTGATTTCAAGCTGTTGCTGACACATCACAACGCATGTACGTTTGATACAAGCAGCACCCATGCTAAGATGAGCACAGCAGGATAAATTGTTATATTATATACCAGATCCGATCATGTTTCAGGATCTGATCCTATGCCCCTTCGCCATGTCATCAAGGCTGGGCAAGCTAGTTTGGTCTGCCTTTAAGTTTTCATCCCTGAAAAAATGTGCACGTTCTATTTTGCATCATTATCTGAGCAGTTGCAAGGCATGGCATGAGAGCAATGACACACATTGTGTGGTACACTAAATGTTAGCGTTAAAGAGCTTCTAAAGAGGAGAGTTCCAATGGCAGGATATTTATCTCCCCCGCCTCTCCTTTTTCGATACATTGTCGAAAGACAGGTAGTAATGTCACTTCACATGGTTTTCTATTTCTTTTTCTTGATCAGCCTCAATAAGAACGTGAGAGAGGAAAACAGAACAAATTGAACATTGAAGACACTGCATAGACATACGTGTTTGTTCATATGTGTTTGAATTTAACGGACTTCAGCAAGGTTTTGTTTATGTGTATTTGGATAAAAGCAATCATTTGTGATAATCATACATTTCCGAAAGTGTTCATAATTTAAGATTTTATATTCACCTATTTATTACATCCAGCAAGCTCTTGACAATCATTAAATATATCTCTCTTTTTCTTTCTACATATTACATACCTCAGGATCATCAGCAGGTGCCTTACTCCAGTGTTGACGATCATTTCCCTCCATACGTTCTCAAGTTACAGTTCTGAAAGGGTTTGTTTTTTTTCCCCCCCCATCGAAATGTCGATATCACCAGCGCAGGCAATCAACAACGACACCGTCTCTCCCACTGCTCTAGCCCTCGGCATTGTCTCCGATGACGCCAGGTTCTACACAGAAATCATTCTACGGGTTGGCCTGACCGCCTGTATCGCCATCCTCGGCATCGCGGCCAACATCGTCAATATTATCATCTTTGTCAAGCAAGGCTTGCAGGTATGCACAATAATATCGTCCTAGAATATAAATTTACCTTAAATGCTAATTGATCTTTGACAAGTTGGAAAACTAGCACGCCCTGCAATGGGATTGTTTTTCCCCTTGAGTCTCGTAAAAGGAATTAATTATTTATTTCGAGATTGGTGACGTGATCGGGAAGTATCGCTCACACACGGGTTTATTTACATGATGTGAATGCTCATCATTGGTCAAGAGCAGTCTGCCATGCGCAGAGCATGTGTACAGATCAGTGTGTGAGCGCAGTCTCTCAATCGTGACACCATTTCCAAACACCTCATTATTTCCCTTTGGAATACTCAAGGTTGTTAAAAGCAAATTATTGTTTTCGTCCTTCTTGTCTTTATGATTGTTGTTCTTTGTTTGTTTGTTTGTTTGTTTCGTTGGTTGGTTGGTTGGTTGGTTGGTTGGTTGATTCGTTTTTGTTAGTTTGTTTGTTTGTTTGTTTGTTTGTTTTGTGTTTTCTGGGGGGGGGGGGGGGGTTTTTTTTTTTTTTTTTTTTTTTTTTTTTTTTTTCTTTCTTTTTTTTTTTTTTTCTTTCTCTCTTTTTTTTTTGTTTCTTTTCTTTTTTTCTTTCCTTTTTTTCTTTCTTTCCTTTTCTTTCGTTCTTTCGTTCGTTCTTTT
>JBCEWB010057928.1:0-13832 GCA_039654565.1 Peronia peronii
CCCCGCCCCCCAACCATGTCATTTAATGATTGTGTTGTGTGTGTGTTTTTACTAAAACAAAAACAAGGAAATGTAAGAGCATAAAAAATATAGTTCATGAGCTGAAATTGATTTATCCCAAATCACTTCTAGCAAGCTTCCCGACTCCCATGCCAAGGCTTCTGTTGGGAACCCCTGGTTCAGAGCTATTATGTCCAGACTGGAGTTGGTTACGACGGCGTGTGTCATTATAATATAATAATATCTAACAAGTAAATACATGTGTTGATTCTCTTTTATATTGCTTTACTTTGTTTCATTTTCTATATTTCGTATTTGTTATTGTTGTTGTTGTTGTTTTGCCAATCACTTGTGTATCCATGCAATATCTTGTGACTGATTTATCAAACTAGTTTTATTTTTGTGATTACACTTCTTTCACTTCTTCTCCTCCTCCTTCCTCTATTTCTCTCTCTCTCTCTCTTTTGTTCTGTTGTCCTTCTAATTGTTATTATTAATTTTGTTATTGTTGTTGCTGTTCATCTTTCTGGTCTTCTTTTTGATACCAATCAGATCCGAACGGTAGATCAGTTATGAGGATGAGACGGGGGTAGGGGAGAGAAAAAGATAGAGAGAGGGAGAAGATGTACATGTGAAAGATAGATTATGAAGAAATAAGCCGGCGATTTCTAGAGCCACTACATACTGCATTGAACTTTAAGTTGTTGTTCCGAGTTGGCTAGAACTAAGTATTTTTTATGTGACTACAGTTCCCCTCTTTCTTCTTCCTCTATTTTTTTTTTGTTTCATTCCACCATGAACGTTTTCTTCCATTTCATATTTTTACTTCACCCTTTTCTCGCCTTCTTTCTTTTTCTTCTTCTTCTTCTTCCTCTTCTTCTTCTCCTTCTTCCTTTCCTCTTCTGACTCTCGTTATATATATCCTTTTTTATTTTCTCGTTTCCCTGCAATTTTAATTTTCATGAGCTGCTGTCTAGCTGGCCTTAAGGAAGGTTAGGCTACTCATAAAATTATAGACAACCTGTCTGTGATGCCACATTTTCTCCTCAATAAAGTTGAGGTAGAGTTATGTAGATACCGATCAAAAAATCATTTTTTTTTAAATTTTGTTTATTTTATTATCTATGTTTTTTTTTTTATATTAATTTAAACGTAACCATTTTTGTCCATGACTTCAAATAAATATTCCTTCACTCGAGAGCACTTACAGGCTACAATATAAAGTGGGCAAAATGGATTCCCGAAACAAGATTTCCAGAAAAGAAAAAAAAATATTTGTAATAAAAAAAAACTCTACAGTCTTTGGTCCTCAACCAAGGATAGGAACTGGCCTACAACACTCTGAGTGTCATTTGAACTTGAGAAGATGTCAATCTGCAATATTACTTCTACTAGACGTCCTTTCATTAAGCATCTTTGGAACCTTTCAATCCTATCCTAAGGTCAAGATTATCTCAGCTTTATATACTCGCCCAATTCGATATGTAGAAATCTGGAACGAAAGAAATTTTGAAGTTTCTGGAAATGTTACCGGGTCACAGTTGTCTTCCCCTGTTCTTGAATGGGTTTCTAACTGCCATGGATTCTTTATCATGCGTGACATACATACAGATGTCCGAAATATTTTCGCCCCTATCCGAGAAGGCTACACATTCGGTGTATCGACCTAAGAAGCCCTGGGACCGTTGAGCCACTGAAAAAAAAAGAGGTGTAATATTTTCCAATCCCTCAGTAAGATTTGAACCTTTGGTACTTTCATCGACAGACAGACGCCTAACCCTTAAAGTCAATCAAGAATTGAAAATCATTGTTTTTTCTTCACCTTTGAAATCTATTCTAATGGCTGTCATTGCAACTGGATTTGAAATATGTCAGAGAATCCAGCCAGACGTTTTTTCGCATTAACTTATTGCCGAATCCATGCTTCATCCTGAGCACAGTGGCTTTTCTCCTGACAGAAACGAAAAACTATGTGTAAGGAAGACAATAATGGTTTAGATCAGAGTTCTTCTCTTATATCAGCCGTGGTGAGCTCCTTCTAAGTTATGACGGTCGTGTTCCAAATGCCAATGCTTCGAAAAAGCGTTGTCTTCTAACATACAAATCTGTGATGAAACAGTCAATATCCCATAGACTGGAACAAAAACGCAGTGGCTTGAGATTTTTCATAAATTAATTGAAAGAAAAATTAACGACCCGCCAGGTTCTATTTTTGTTCCCCCCCCCCCCCTCTCCTTTCTACCCTCTCTGCTTTCCTTTGAACCCCTCCCCCCCCCCCCCCTTTTAAATAAACAAACAAATAAAAGTAACGACAAAGAACAATACAGAAAGATACATACCGAAGCAAAGTGCAGAATATTGCCCAACATAAACAATACATTATCAAAAAACAAGCAAAACATACAAAGAAAGATAATGAACGCTGACACATTTGAGAGCGTACAGATCAGCGTTTTTCTTTAAAGTATTTCTTTATATTCCATGCAAGTTGCGTCTTAAAACAACGGGAGGACATACAACATTATGCAATACACAATACACTCATAGGCGTATATGGTTTATATCAAATATACATGTATACATAGTTATACATACATTACAGTATACTACAAATGCAGATGGTCGCCAAAAACAATAGTATAGCTCTAGTGGAGACAGCGGGGTATAGAACGGTGGGAGAAGAGGGAGGGTGAGGAAGATAGTTGAAAGTCAATTAAAAAAAAAAAGACGCAAAATTGAGACATAGGTAGGCTTAGATGGCAGATGTTTTACAACGAAATGAAAACTGATTCAAGGGCATAACTACACTGAATGCGAATATAAGTACAGGCGCTAATGTTATTATTATTATTATTATTATTATATGTATCATTATTATTATACTATTATCTATCACATTTTTTTCCAAGGCAAGACCTCTTTAATAATAGGTAGATAAACAGTATAGTGTAAGACTGAAATGAAAATTGATTCAAGAGCTACATTGAATGCGAATATATAAGTATGGACGTTCCTGTTATTATTATTATTATTATTATATTTGTTTTCCGAGGCAAGACAAGTTTAGTACAATATACATATACTTGTAGATAAGAATTCTTAGTACAACATTTGCATTCGCCTGCCATTGATAGCAAAGAAAGAAAAGCCCTTTTCATAGATATATCAATCAAGAGTGATTGTTCTTGACGAAATACTAGGATCTGTGAGATTTTTCTAGCCAACCAATGAGAAAACGGGAGCAGTAGGAATGTTCTTTTGTTGAGAAATACGAGCGTCGCTAACGTTGACTGAATCAAATAGTCTTTTTGGGGACACTTCAAAACTGTCAAACTGATTTCAAATATTAAGCCATATCGTCTATGCACGTCACCCATGACCTCATACTACTGTACTTTTCTATGACACACCTTTGATTTGAGACAATTAGGCCCCATGTCACGTGTTGATTTGAAGTTCAAGTCAGATATGTAACGTCGATTTGAAATTTAAGTCAGTTCTGTAATATATAGAAATTCAAATCAGCTATGCAACGATGATGTGAAATTCAAGACAGTTATGTAACTTGGTAATTTTAAATTCAGGTCAATCATATAACATGATAGTTTGAAATTCTAGACAGTTATGTAACTTCATGATTTAAAATTCAGGTCAATTAGACAACATGATAGTTTGAAATTCAAGACAGCTATGCATTATGCTGAAGTGAAATTCAAGTCAGTTAGTAACATGGTGATTTGACAGTCAAGCCGCTGTGTAACATGATGGTGTGACATTCAAGCTAGTTATGTAACATGGTGATTTAAAATTCAATTTACTTATATGACATGGTGATTTACATTTAAGTCTGTTATATAACATAACGATTTGAATTTCAGGTCAGATGTGTAATAAGGTGCTGATTATGATGATGATGAGAAGAAGAAACTGTCTAGATAGCCATTCAAAGGAGTGGGAACCATAAAACATGTCAATTTGATGTATAGCTGGATGTAATTCAAGGCCATACCTCACAACCTTAGAGAAAAACAAGCGTGTAAAATGCAACAACACACAGAGAACAAAGATGTCTAGTATGTCACAAATCGATCAGCAATCCACACTTTCTCTAACATTTTCGAAAACGTAAGATAATCATGAGGGTAATGACTGTTACCCAGATAGTGTCTGGGACACCTGTCTTCCTGTCATTCGGAAGTTGTGCACTAATAAGGTAAGGATAAGTGCGAGCAGTGTCCACGTCTTTGAAACGTGCAAGCTTCGCTACCACTCATTGTGATAAATTCGCATGTATTTAAATCTTTAATCAGCTGTTTGTTTGTTTGTTTATTCATTTAGTCAATCAGTCAGTCAATCAGTCAAATAGTTAGTTGTCTACTCATTTATTAATATGTTATTGTTTACTCATTTACTACTTTTTGCCTCAACTCCACACACATAACAGGTTCGCTGTAATAGTGGGAAAACGAATCTCTAAAATAGGATTAACAGAAAATGTTTCGTTTCGTTTCTGAAAACGTCATCATCTACGGCTACGGGTACCATAATAGTTCGACCCATAGACGTATTGTCTATGGTTCGACCGCATAGCATAACCATGGCGACATAGTACATGTCATTCACCCCATCGCTCGCCCTGTCCCAACTGACAATGATATTGTAAATAAATTTTAATCGGAGATATAACGTACATACTATGTACAAAAAAATAATGGTGTCATTTATCCCGTCACTTCGCTATATCACTAAAATTTAACACCAAAACTGATATAAATGACACTTAGCATAATTTGACAGAAATTACCCTATTCGCATTTTCCATACCTAATCACTCCTTAATTATATTATATCCCCCACATCCCGTACACCAGGGGATGTACATTATTAATATATTAATAATAATGAACTGCAAGTTTCTTCACATAGTGATCCACCAGGCCCATCATCCTTTTGAGACTCCTAAATCCGCCAATCCTGCTAGAATCACTAGAGCCCTGCTTCTTTCTCTTTAAAAATAACGATGGTTCGAAAATATGGCCAGTTCCATAAGTTTAGTCAACTTTTAAAGTTATTAACTTATCAATTTTCCAGCTTTTAAAAAAAAAATGTATTGAGTTAGTGACTGATTGACAGTCCATGTCTTAAAGTGATAGACACTTACATAAAATGGTGATGATGATACTGACGATAGTAATAGTAGTTATTTAACAGTAATGACAATAATAATAATAATAATAATAATAAAACTAATAAAAATAATGACAAGAATACATGGTGAGAGGGTAAAAACAGTACAGAAAGTAATGTAACGAATCTCGAGTTCAAAATCTGAACAGGACTGTGTTATCACAATACAATCATTAATCTCTGGTATAATTTCTATACTGTTGAAGGAAAGCATGGGTACATCGACGCTCTACAACAGAGGGGCCTTAAGAAATTCTGGATGACTCGATGCATCCACTTTATACTCAATTGAAATACATGTATTCTGAAAGAAGTGGGCGTTTATTGCATATAAGTATGTATCGGTAGAGTTACAGAAATTCATTTCCGCCATCAGCAATATGTCTAGCAGAAGAGGCAGTTTTTTCTTGAGTCTGTCTAGTTCTCCAGTACTATTCGTGATACTTCTGTCTGCATGCACGTAAGTGTGCATATGTCATCCATGCAAACTGTGCCTCATCACCTGTGAGCGGGTAATCTTCTGAGGACGAATAAAGCGTCTTATCTTATCTAGTCTAATCTTATCTCATCTTGTCTTGTCTTCACAACATTCATAGATATGGATCTACATGCTGGTAACAACACATCCTAATAGCTGAATATGTAGGTCCTTGGTGCAAACAACAGGGTTGGATGTGCTGGCCTACAAGACAGAGAGCGAAATGAGCTGAATCAGTTGCTCATCACACAATCTCAGACAGACAATGAACGTACGATTTACCTGAATTGATGGCGAGTGGGTTTTTTTTTTTTTTTTTTAACAGCCCTATTATTTCCTTTTACAGACTCAATGGGTGATAAAAATAACCAAAAAAAAAACAAAACAAAACAAAAACAAAAACATTTTCTTGAAACGTACATCATGGACAATTATTATTAACGATGTAAGGAAAATATTTTCTTCCTATCGTAATATGCTGTTTCTTTTCTGTTCCTTTCTTGCTTTTTTTGTTTTGTTTTGTTTGTGACCAATATTTCAAAAGACGAGAAGAAAATATTTATAGGAAGGTAATATAGGGCTAGTCAAAAACTATATAGGGAAACGGGAGGTAGTAGGACTAATAAAAAATAATCCCCATTAAGATGTGAAATATTTTAGTAAATCATAAATGGGATAAGTTAAAAAGTCAAATACAATTACTGAATCAACTAAACGCTACATTATCTCGGACACCCGGATGAAAATATCAATAACTCGATGAACATTTGGCAAAAACATTATAATATTTCTAGTGCTTTTCCATCAGAACTCTCGATCAAACATGGTTACAAATCCACCATGGATAATACAAGCCAAATGTCACACAAAGATAGACGGGCCAGCTGTCCGCTACATCAAGTCACATGAAAACAGCATTAATTTGATACACAATTTGGCAAAAAAGAATAGTAAACAAATCAATCATAACCTTTTTTCTATTTTTTTTTAACAGATCAGTCATGGATGGGAGAACAAACAATTCATTTGATAAACATTCATATATAGGTTGGCAAAAATCTTCATCCTTTGCACACTTCTAGCACAGAAACCAATCAGTCACGGCTGATAGAAGTCAAATATCAGGCATACAGGTCAGCTATTCGCTACATCAAGTAACTATAAATTTTAACTTCACAAACATCAATACATAGTCTGGCCGGCAAAAACAATCATGCACATCCTCAGTGCTTTTCTTGCCGGAACATATGATCAGTTATAGAAAGTGATCAGTCATGGATGGGAGAGGCCAAAAGGCAGGCATGGGTTCATCATTTCAGATGATTCTTGACCAACCCTATTGCTTCTCTTTGCCACCAGACACACGGGGTGTTGAACAAGCAGTGTAAAGGAGAAAAGAATCACCTTTGTTCTTGTCATTTGAAAGATTGATAAAAATGAATGAATGAATGAATGAAAGCATGAGTGAATGAATAAATAAATAAATAAAATAAATAGGTAAACAAAAATAATCTCAAATAAAATTTATAAAAATTACAATAAATAGAAAATATTTCCCTTCCACCCTGAAATTTTCGCAATTGCTCAAGATACATATTTCAAGTATAGAGCACAAAAGTGATTCCCCCCCCCCCCCCTTTTTTTTTTTAAATTGTCATCACAATGGCAAGTATTTTAGACTCCTGCTCCTGCCTTTCATGGCTGCATCTACCAATTTGATGAGTATGGCTTATTGTAGTACATTGTATCTGCGGGTGAATGAGGGTGCAGCTGAACTGGTCTAAAGTTTCTCGCTTTACTGATAAATAACATTTGAAGAAACTTTCATCCTTAGTATTTTCCGCGCCAAAACATCCGAGACATTAATGATAGTAACTACTTGAGGAATCGATGTGAACTAAAAACTCCGGTAGTTCATCACCAAAAGTTAAGGCATGGACGGCTCTCAAAATCGATACCATATGCATTTTCGGCAGGGTAACTGCACACTTCATTGGCTGGAAATGTCTTCAATTTTGGCATTATGTATACTAAAGCACCCAGGAGAGATGACTGGTCTCTTTTAAACAATTCGGAACAATAATAGCAAATCTACCTCGATTTTAGAAATGGAGATGGAACTATGCCCAGCACGGATCTTTTAATCAGCCTGTTTGCAAATTCCTCCGCTTCAAGTGCCAGGTCTGTGACAGAAACCGGCGATCTTCTCCCTCTATTCCCCTCCTTGCTAGATGGTTCTTAGGAACTTCGAAGTTACTGGAGTAATCCCTTGTCACTCAGTGATTCAAGGTACGTCTATAACATCGTAATAAAATTCATTCCTGATCTAGCTCGGCGATTGCCCTGCACCTTTCCTGTTAAAACGCCATTTTTTTCTGTAACTGTAAATATGTTTCACAAATTTCAGTTTCACTTTCAACTGAAATCTTATCAGATAAACACATCATTGACTCGATTGCCGTTAACGTTCGGGAGACCCATTCGTCTTCAGCTTTTCCGTCCTAAAACATCCGAGATATTGATAAAGGAATCTCTGAACTACATGTACTTGTAAACTTCTCGACTCCGTGGCAGCCACACTAAGAGCTCACAACATGTCCTTCCTCCAGGCTACCTGCCCTGCGGGTTGACAGACGCATACGTCTTCCAGCAAGTCTTAACTGTCAGCGAACAGAAAAAGTGAAAGTGAAGTACTATAGATTTTTTTTTTTTTTTTTAAACAAAACTACAAGGCTACTGGGGCGATTGCTCTTGCCCAAGTGTGTCTGGAAGTCTCCCTGGCCATTCTCAAGTTTGCATCATTGAAGAAATGGTATGGGTGAACAGTATTAACTGCGGTATTAATACTCATTTATTGTTTTATCTATTTATTTGTCAATTATCACCTGAGCCTGACGTGCCCGTGAAAGTTGGTTTCATAATCGACTGGCCTCTACTAAGTGTTAACAGCCTTGCAGGTCTGAGAAACTGATGTCATCATTATGCGTGAACAGCGACTCTCTTAAGTTTGTAGAAATCATAAAGCAGCATAGACTTGTGTGCTAGCGAAAAGAATTGTTGCTCTGAATTTTACTTTAGCACGTCATTTCCCCTCTCATATGGCAAGGCCGTTTTTATTTGTTATTTTTCTTATTTTTGGTAGAATCTAAAGGCTGCGAAAGTCTGGCACATTTGAAATCAGCAAATTTTAAATCATTGGGAATTTAAAGTAAAGAAAAAAGGACAAGTCATTTCCATGAGCATTGGCGAGACAAGCCAGCTTTTCACAAAGTGAACACTGCTCTCTTATTATGTATCACAATGACGACGAATTCAGTACGGCCAGAAAGACTCCTCTGACACTATGTGGGCAATCATTCTGATGATCTTAGAAATTTCGAAAAAATCATTCCAAATATGTATTTAGCCGATTGATAGTTTAGTCATGACCTTACCGTGCGTAGGATATACCTACGTTTTGCAGCACAGGGATCCCAGCGGTGGAAGAAGAAGGGGGAGAAAGGCTGAAGATAAGAACAATTTCATTTCACTTTTTCCGTACGAAACAGAGAGATCTGCTTGTTCTGTACCATAGTTGTGTGTTCAAGGAAGAGAACAGAGGAGGATGAACCGTTTCAAAGGGCCCATCGCATCTGGCCTGCAGTGAGTCTAACGGGTACTGATCATCCAATGCTAACTAGGTGTCAAACTGGTACTTGTGTAACAATTGATCTCAATGATGTTACAAAACCATGTCTGACAGGCACTGAGTTCGTATATGTATAACCGCTACTTATCCGGGGTACGGCCTCATTGCAAGCACTAACGCGCTCATGGTGAATCTACTTATTACAAAACTAAGATTACTATGATGGAAGGAGGAATCAAAGTTAAAAGAAAAGGACAATTTCATCACGCCCTTATGGCTGCGGAGGCTACATGCAAACTGTCCTTGTTGTGATCGATGAAACAGATCACTGGAGGCTGAGTCGTGTGGAGGAACCCATAGCATCATTGGCGGGTGGAGGGGTGTTAGACAGTGAGTGACTTGTAAATTGCATACAATGACTTGCAGTCTAGTGGATACTGACCAATCCAGACCAACTTGAACCAGGTTAAACCTGGACAGCAATTTTCGTGATCTGGTCTTGATGTTGTTATAAAACGGTCTCCGATAGAGTTAAAGTGTTCAATCCCTAGTTATCTTTGCGTCAATGTTGATCTTACAGATTGTACCATTGATATTACTGTTATGGAGAAAGGAGAAGACAAAGCTGAAGAAAAGGACAATTTCACTGTTTCTGTACAACCAAGAAGATTTCTTGCAGATAGCTCAATCAAAGAACAGAATATCGGAAACTCAGTCCGGTGAATGAATGCATCATACCATTGGGGGACTTTAGTCCTACAAGTGTCAGGAAGAGACTACAGTAATGCAAATATTTCTATCGTGATATACATATTCATGTTCTTGAAATTGCAGTTAGGGCCTAGGTGGGGCAGGCTACAAGATGACTGTATTGTTATTGTATTGTCTGTTATGTGAAGAATCATGCAAATGCAAAGTTTGATGAGCGAGACTTTGAGCAGCTCGGCCCCTTGACACGTCAAGGGTTAATCCCGAAGTGACTTGCATGTGTGTCCGTCACATCACTGTATTTGTATATACAGTCTTGCATTGCCCTGCAGATGTCCACTCATCAATATCTCGGTATGATAGAGAGAGAAGAAGGAGAATAAATTAAAGAACAAATTCACCATTCCTGTATGCTATAGAGGCTGCTGACAAACTACTAATGCTATGCATGAATGGCAGAACAAAGGAGGCTGGAGGTTTTATGCGGACACCTCCTAACTGAAGACGAAGACCATTCCGTGAGGGGAACACTCAGAGCTCATAAAATGTCCCTCCTCCAGGCTAACTACCTTGTGGGCTGAAAAATGCCTGTATCACCCCTCAACACCTGACCTTACCAGCAAACAGAAAAATAAGGCTGAATCCTGCTAAGTGATCTATCACACTATGGTAACCATATCTATGTGATTCTGAACAACACCATTTCCTTGACTGTTTTGCTTTTCTGGAAAGCTCTACAGACTATGCATTGTTTTCTGATAGATTATTATAAGCTGAAAATTACGTTTGCCATTTCCTGAAAACTATACAAGGTATACTCAAAACATAGCAAAACTAGAGAAATGTACATTTTTGTAAATATACAACATGGGTGTCTCTGGTATTGATCTAAGAAAAAAATGACAAAGAGGAATAAAATTATACATCTCCAACATTTTATTATTATATTGGTTGAATATTATACAACATTCACTTTTTTCAGCACTTGTTTACCTTATGTACAAGAAATGCTTACAGGCCAGCAAATGAATGAAATAACATAGAAGTATATATATCATGTCCTCATTTCTCTGATAACACAGAAAAGTTTAAGGTATACCTAGAACTGACAGAGAATATTTCTCTTCATAAATGGGAAACATCAAATCCACAAACACACACAAAACATGACATGAGAACAATGAAACAATGACACAAGGACGCATGCACTTCAATGTTTTTGATGTTCAAAATACATAACGAAAGACTCCACCCTCCCGCAAAATCTTAGGATTACAATCAAGGCCACCAGTAACAATGTTATTGTTTCAATTACAACCTTTGTCAATTTGAACAACACAATTCTCATGTCAGAAAGGCTGAGAAAAAATTCCAGAAATTTTAACTATATATATAACAACAGACAAAACTACAGATAATTAGTGTAAGATTTTGTTTAAATGAAACTTATTCTAAGTTGTCCATTAGGGCATGGGGCATAGCTGTAGCGGTAAACACACAAAGACATCCCTTCACTGCGACTTAGCATGTTTAGGACGGCCGAGATAGCCCCCCACAAGAGCTGAAAATCCTAACAAAACTGAATTACTAAAACTACTGATTAAATTTAAGCAAAGGCGCAATGCAACCATCCCTCCTGTTGTTGCTATTTTCTTTTGGTGTTATTCACACCTAGAACATCCATAATACCTTATAAAATTCTCTGCATCTGGTTCCTATAGACTGAAAAATAATTTCTGATATATTCAAACAAAAAAATCTGGCAATAATGTCAGTAGCATCATTCTCTTGTGCTCTAAACAGAAGCTAAATCTGAACTTGTTTTTCACTAAGGAGTAAAATCTTATGCAATGCTGTGCATCACTGCTCTTCCTCATATTATAAAGCAAAACTGGATTTATCTCTCTCTCTAGACATATAAATTAAGTGTGTGCAACATAAAGAATGAATTTCAAAATCTTGACCGCTAGTGGGGATCTAGATAGGAAATGTTTAACATAGACTTTATGCAGAAACAAGACTAAGACAAAGCTTATAAGTTTCTTGCAGTATGAATGCTGACAAAATTCTAATACTCCTGGAGCAAGAGAAAAAAAACATACAAAATCGGATAGATGCACCTGTGTCTTATCACAATGCCAGCTTAGTAATACAAAGTGTGATCTAGTGCCTGGGCTATCAGACTCAGATCAAAGGTTTTGAGTTCTACTCCTGTCTGGTCCCAGCATTTTGTACTTGGGAAAGACAGTTTACACACATTTCCTTCGTTGACCCAGACTAAAACAGGTATCCTAATATAGACAGTGAATGATATTGTTAAAAAAGCTTTGGAGCATCTAATAACAGGCAGCGTCTTGTATGCTTCTCAGGAAGCTGTGAATATCTGTAGATGTCTCCAATGGATCTGACAGGAGAATAAAGGACTGTAAAATGTTTAGAGCCTGTACTGCACAAGGATAAGCATAACATAAATGGTCTCGATTATTATCACTATTATTTTAATTGTTCAATTTGCAGAGAGCAAAATGAACAAAAAATCTCAAATCCTTTCTTCATCAAATGCTACTGAACTGTTACACAACAATTGTTATGCAATGAATATATATATATGTGGTAGCCTTTAGTGATTGTATACACACAACTGTAAATACATGTTCATGCAAATTCCATCAAAGAGCCCTGGTCTTTTTCTAGTTTCTTCGGTCTTCAGTGACACAATTGTTTGTGCTATATTGTTACAGGTACCAGCAAAGTGGTTGCACAATATTCTGCCTATGAATTGCCCGTTCATGTACATGTTGCACTACATGATACTACATGTCAATATCACTTTAATGTCTTGAGATGCTGAAATGGTCAAAGAATAGGACTGGTGATGCAGTACTAGCAAAATGATACTTTGGCAGAGCTGGTGCAAAATAAAAGTACAACTCTACAAATGTACAGAACAAACTTTTCAAAGCTAAATTTTTTACATCTGGGGAGGCCAAATATGTATTTGACTGAGGTAAAAATGATCAAAATCACCACAGGATAATATCATCGCCAACCGAATAACAACAAACAAGAACTCTGGCTCAAGAAAGCAGGTGGCTGATATGCCAAAGCTTCTTTAAGATTATCTGCATCAGCTTACAAAAAAAAAAACACCCAAAAACCCCAAACTAGTGTATTCTTCCCAAAAATTCCTCCAATCATACTTTATTTTCTTTCTGAACACAAAATCATAAAAATTCTGTAGCAGATATTTCTTTGATAAAGTTACTAAAATCATCATTACAGTTTATGCCAGAAATAAGATAGGCCTACATCAAATCATTAACATGAACTACTCACAGCTGTTCTTTCTAACAATCTCTCCCTTTTCATCAAATAATGAAATGTCCTAGAGAATTTGAACCCTACCACTTCAGAGTCAGGTGATATAAATCCTGTGATATTGTGGACTTACCAAATTCCCATTTTCTACAGTAAGAAACAAAACTGAATAACTGTTCTTGGAGTACATGATTATGAAAGAATGTGAAAACCAACTACAAAACCATCTTGTAATTGTGACTGTTCAAGTAAAAAGAACATTCTAAATGTTTTTGTTTTTTTTGAAACACTGAAAAAAGTGGGGCATAGGGTAGCCTGTGTTTCAAAATAAACTGTCATACTAAGCTATTTAAAAATTTATGAAGATAATGGTCTAATAAAAACTACTAATTTCTCTGTGATGAAACAAACTGAGATAATCAAACAAATTTTGACACATCTAGACACCTGCTTTCCGCAGCCTTGCAAAACAATGGCATTGATACACAAAACCATCATCACTGGGGGAGGAGG
>JBCEWB010057939.1:0-30472 GCA_039654565.1 Peronia peronii
TGGAGCCAAATCCTGGTTGACAGTAGACTAGGCCTAACGTTGAATGACCAGTGGTCAAACACGTTAGAATGGACATAACCACTTTTTGATACCATTTTAATACGCAGAAAAGGCCGACCTTTTAAGAGAAAACAAACGCCCAGAATCGCATTTTTTGAGCAACATCCACATTTCAGGACCCGCCCCCCTCCTTAAGTAGGTCCCATAATACCAGGAAAGATATGAATATGTGCTGACGATACCATAATGCATGAGGAGGCAAAGGACTTGAACTGACCTGTGTATTTAAGCGGTGTTGGTCAGAATATAGCCCAAGGACAATATGACCAGTAGACCTTCAGCTCCCCGTACTGTTGGCGCTGCACCTGTAAACATCCATAGTACTGGATTTGAATCAGCAAGCTAAACAAAAACTCACCAATTGGCAGATTGTTATATGAGTGAGAGACCTTTCAGACGTCTAGCCTACTGGATATAGAAGTCTTTGTGTTTGATGATTCTTTCTGACATTGTCGCGCAGTCAACCATAATTAAGTTTTGCTAACTGTCCCAGGGACGTAACCTGGAGTAGGATTTATAATTGTGTCAGACGCTGGTTCTAAGATACGCCAGCATGACTTATCGTAACACGCTTACGCCCAACTTATAATAGTCGATCAACCTCGAGCTCTGTCCTAACTACGGTTCTAACTTCCGACTGCTATAGAGTGTCGATCGGGTGTCGCAAGCTAGTCAGAAGAAAGAGAAAAATATGGTCCCAGCTTTTCAAAGGACAGACAAAAGCAGACAAAAGCAGGCAAACTTAAAGACGTCCACAAATTTTCTGCGATTGACAATCGTTTTGATATCTAACGACGACAGCGAGTTTATTCAGAGATACCGGTTCAGGCGAGAAGGGGTGAAAAGCTTGTCTCCGACGAACTGTGCAACTGGGTTATTTCTTCGATAGATGATGTGATGTACGACCTTTCGATGATTTAATAATGCTCACTTACTTGCGTCAGTCTCCTCCGATCCTTGTAAATGCCTTATCCCGGACGAGCCCCCAGGATGTCACGAGCTCTTGAATGTGAATGGGTGTTAGTTATGACGTTATAAATGATGATCAGACGGTGAATGCGGACGAGACGCATACAGAATGGAGAAATAAGAACAGGAATCTTCGACGTCGAAATGATGCAGAATTTATTGCAGGTCCGATGCAATCAGCTCTCACTGCATTCTACTTCTTGCTCTCCTCACTTTCTCTCCGGCTGAACCCTTATATAGACCCCAGCCAGTCTTGAACTGTCCCAAACCTATAAGACAGCTTTCATAGTCCAGAATTCTCTCGACCTCAGCAGTCGCCATTGCTAAACATAAAACATGACGTAGTGCGCACACATGACGTAATACACACAAGATTTGACCAGCATCATCCCGTACAAAATGCTTAGAGAGTATCTCAGACACGTTCGGTGACCCAACATCTCCACGGGCCAGCATACGCACGCTCACAATACACACTTGCATGGACCCAGTGTATACAATGACGGTCCGCCAAATATCGCTCACAACACACACTCGCGTGTACCCAACATGTATAGTCATGATTCGTTACATTGACTTAGAGAACAACACTCAACAGAAAAAATCCCCTCATTATTTCATAGATTTAATTAGGGGACATAGTACTTATAAATTTTATTTTTGAAACAAGTTATATTACGCTATTGCATAGTACACTTGTTAGATTTTTTTTTCAATAAAAAAATAAAAATCAGCAACTTGTCATAAGATTCTTGTTATGTTGAATGATTCTGACAGTTTGAGATTGTTCTTGGAGTAGTTGGAAAAGCCCATTAAAAAGGTGCTGTGCATTTAGTCTTAGAATTTTTCTTCTCATTCTCATATCAATAAAGCCTTCCAAGGACTCAGGCGAGCACATGACGTAAATCATCCTATCTCACCATTATCATGGGTAAGGTTCTGTAGCATTCATTGGCTGTTTACATTGATTTGTTATCCTGCGCTCATATTATTCCCGTGCAATGAATAAATAAATATTACACCTGTACACACCCAGTAAAAATTCTCAGATTTTTGCATGTAATTTAAAACTTGCGAATAAGGAGAACATATGCATGATGTTCTGTTTTCAAATTTTTGGTGATGGGAGTGTGGTTTCATGTACTTTTTTCCCCAGCAGGATAAATTTTGTTGAAGACCACAAGACAGACATCTACATTCATGCAAATAACAAAAAAATTCAACATGTTTCATGTTCAATTACAGTCTACATTTTAATTCACAGTTCCTTTCAATTCAGCTCATAAAATGGACAAAAATAAATATCAGAACATGGAAAATACATGTCTGGTAAAGAACGTTAATGAAATCATTAATTACTTGAGAAAAATATGAATGTGATGACATTATATTTAACAATATAAATACATGTTGTAGAGGTTTAGAGACCTATTATTCATTAGTATTAGGGTTAACACCAGTGCATTAATTGTAGCATTTAATCCTAAGAAAACAAAATGTTCCCGGTATCTTTTTTTCCAGATTGAAGTAAGTGGTACCAAAATCAATAAAATCAATACAGTTGCCCTATGTGAATTTTTTTTTTTTTTGCAAAGCTCTGTTGAAGACCTTCATGCAATTTGGGAATAATCAATGAGCATTTACATGGATGAGAGACTTCATTTTGTGTACAACAGCATAAGCAAATTTACTTACTCTGCCACACAGATGCAAATTCCAGCTTCACTGGCTCTCCTGGGCCAATCTGCACATGCCATCATTTATGCCAATACAATTATGTTCTTGTGAGATGACCTCGACAGGCATTGATCCCTTCAGCAGTGACTTGTGTATTGGCTCCTGTTCCTCATTAAACTTGTAGGCCTCATCTGCTCTTCCTGATGCCAACAATCTTCTGATCTTGAGCATCATCTGAAAAATAAAAACAAGTATGGCTCATATCAGTTTACTCCTTCTACAACCTGATGACCAGTGTGGTATTCATTACACTGTTTAAATATTATTATACTGGGAAGTAAACTAGTACTATGAGTGTATGCCATTAAACATAGTAGCATGAGGTAATGAGCAATTAGGTAAGGTTTCTCTGGCAAGGTTTGGACAATAATACTCAAAAAAAAAAGGGGGGGGGGTAATAAATGGGGCTTTCTTGCTACTAGCGCAAACGACAGGCAAAGTTAATTTGTGGGGAGGACCACACATATATAAGTATAAGTACATGTACTTGATCTTGACCGAGGTTTTCAGTTTCAAGACAATTTTTCAAACTAATAACTTGAGTGATATTCTTTTTTTATTTCAACATTTACATTTAATTCAGCATCATTATTGTTCATTGTAATTATTATGTCTAGATTTAAACCAATACAGTGCTGATAAGAAGTGATAAAATCATCAGAGACCATTTCAGTCAATGCATGGCATATTATGGTATTCATATTTAATATTGTTGGGCCAGGATATAATTTAATTTTGGAGATACACGAGTATCTAAAATATCTGGATCCTGCCTATGGCTCCGACATCACTTCCTTCCTCAATGTTTTCTGTCTCCCACCTCATTAGATCCACACTTCGATCTATTTTCTAAGTTACATAAGTTTATCAGTTCATTTACTAGTGATAAGTCCTGCAGAATGTGTCATTTTACGCATCAAGGCGATTTTTTTATTCATTCGTAATAGTTTTGTCCAAGGCCTATATCTACATCTAGACTACATTAGATCAAGATCTAGAGATTGGAGGGCCAGTGCGTCACGGCGGGTGTTCGCGGTCACCTACGTCCGCATCATGTCAGACTGCACCAATATGAACCAAAAATGATTAGTTTCAATAGCTCTATGTTCAGAAGAAATGAGCCAATCTTGGTGCAAATTGGTACAGGCTGACATGATGGAGACAGATGAAGCGAACACCCGTCGTGACGTACTGACCCTCAAGTCCTAACTAGATCCATTCCATGTTTGTATTTACTTCCGTGTTTGGAGTGCGACAACGCGAACTGGGAAGTAAAAAAAAAAGTGTGGGCATCAAACAAACCGTAATTAGCTTTAGGCCTAGCTCTCTACTAGATCTACCATTGAGGGCTTGTCAAAACGATGTCTGAAAAGCAGTTTGAGCTGTGCTCTCCATAAATCAGCTGTCTAGATCAGATGTCACAAGCACTCAATACTAAAAAGATAGATCTATCTAGATCTAGATCTAATCAATGGCGAGGATCCTTCAATATCTGCGAACGCTACTGGAGGCGATGATATCAAAAGACTGTTTCAAGACGAGCCTTTCCACAGCTCAATAGTTCAAGGTGAGTTGTCTGAAAACATTTAAAACTTCATCCTCCCTAGAAGTACTATTTAAGTATAATTTGTATTGCTTTCGTAAGTCAAGTTCAGCGATGGAATTGGTTAGATTAAACGATAGATTTCGCCATATTTCGTACTTAAAAATCATATCATCTCTAAAGTTTAAATCTAGATCTAGATCTAGATCTAGAAAGATGAAAGATCTAGATCGGTCAAGTCTAGATTTCTAGATCTTGATTGATCTAAACATTGTAATAGGGTCTAGATTGAGATCTAGACACAAGATCAGTGTTTAGGCGAAATCAATCAAGATTTATATCTTGATATTATGATAGTTCTATTCCAATTAGATCTAGATCTAGATCTAGTCTCTAATACCAATCAAAAAGCTGTAGATCAAATCTAGCTCTATTCATAGATGTAATGATAGATCTGGATCTAGTGAACTCAAAACACACTACACCACTCGATATATAAAATCAAATCTAGATCTAGATCTGTATCTAGTGCCTAGACCTAGAGTTCTTATCAACCTCTCATTGAGGTATAATTCTGGGCAAGAAAAGCTTCTGTGCAACACAGCATCACTTGATTAACTCGATAAAAATATAATTTGTATATCGTGTTAAATCTAGATCTAGATCTCTAGATCTAGTGATTACGATCTCATCCAATTTTGTTTTTTAAAAAATTTAGATTCCAGATAAAGATCGGTGAAATAGCTCAAACAAGAAATTTTATCATAATTCAAATTCTGCAAGCTATAGATCTATGTCAGCTTTCGATTAGGTATAGATTGTCTTGGATTGTCCAAAAAGATGTTCTTGGCTTAAAATCAAGTCAAAATTAACAAGACAAGTAGAATCAGATCTAGAACTTTGATTTAAAATCGTTCATTGAATCTATGCTAGAAGTTATGCACTTTAGTTTTTACATTGCGTTACTCTGAAGATAGCATTTTATAATTTGTGACACCATTTTTCAGCTAAGTTGCAAACTTCAAACTTATATAAAGATGTAACTGCAAAGTATCATAGAATCTGCTTGTAAATCACAGTTACTGAAAAAATAGAACAGCGGCGAATGCTGCTCTCAAGAACTACATGTAGATCTATATTAAAATGGAACAGATTTTTCATAATCAGGCAGGAAGTGTAGGAATTCCATCAAGAGATGTTCTTCAAAAAGACTGTGCTGCCTTGTCTTTTACGTTATCTATGAGTGTAAACTCACACTGATGTTTTCATCTAGTCATATATTTTTATTACTATCAAAATGCATTCATGAATTTTTTTATCGACAGGCCTTCAGTTACAAGAGCTCATCCGCATACAACCAGTATTATAATGGCAGAGTTGTCCATGTAAAGGTTTGCATTTAACAGGATGACACCTGCAAATTCCAAAGGCAGATGTAAGTAAAGATATTGAATAAGTATACCAATAGAATCATTTCTCATAAAATTTTATGTTATTTATAATGCATAGATCTTTATCTCTTTTGTTTGAACATCTACTAGCAATTCCCGTTCAGTGATTTAAACTTTCTGTGATGTCAATAATGAAGTTGCTTCTAACAGAATGCTATCTCCTCATAACACCAAGAAATATACAAAATGTATTTCCTTTTTCGTTTCTTTCAGTGACATGTTACATTCTTCTAAGTCATTAAATGATATCATCATTTATGATAGACTGAAAACATAAATAACGTATCAGAAAATGTTATCATAGATTTAGAAGTCAAGTCATATGATTTAAGTATATGTATTTGGTATGTGTTAAGTCGACATTTTTCATTTGTAATATAAATATATATATCTAAGAGATACTTTCTAAAAAATTGGAATGAAGAGCAATTTTCATAACTTAAAGAAAAAATGCAGTAGATGAGATAACAAGATAAACTTTATTTATCCTTTCACAGTCCATGAGATATAGACACAGTATTTATGCAAAAGATATATTGATACTCGGCATGCATTTGATTAAAAAAAAAAGTTCACACAAACATAAATAGTATCAGAACATGGCACTAAAATAACATTGCCTCAACTTGCATCTCTGATGGCAAAAATGAATTGCAAACTCCCACTTCCATAACAATATTTTAGTTGATTAGAAATAGGGTGTATAGATTACTCATGTATTATGTTAAATTAAGACAAGTCTCCCGATAAAAGATCAGTGTACTCATGATTTCGTTAAAAAAATTTTGGAACATATTATACATGCATGTGTTTGTACATTATTTTCCAACTTGATGTCATCGTCGGTCATTAGCAAACATGTATTTGAGCATAAAGACTTTTGTGAATACATTTAGTGCAAAATCAGTCTAAACCTGTAGATAGATTTGAACTATATTGTAATTTTATTTGCCTGCAGAAAAAGGGGCTTCAGTTTCATTGACATTTTCCGCGAAAAAGTAACCATTGTTTTCCCATTAACGCTGTTTTCAAGTACATGTGGTCTTAAACATCCTTTGATATCACCAAGTCTCATCCCTTTGTCTAGATCTAGATCTTTCTTTTTAGTATTGAGTGCTTGTGACACCTGATCTAGACAGCTGATTTGTGGAGAGCACAGTCAAACTGCTTTTCAGACATCGTTTTGACAAGCCCTTAATGGTAGATCTAGTAGAGAGCTAGGCCTAAAGCTAATTACGGTTTGTTTGGTGCCCACACCTTTTTTTACTTCCGAGTTTGCGATGTCGCACGCCAAACACGGAAGTAAACATAAACATGGAATGGATCTATCTAGCTATCTACTTTAGACCAAATCTATTATCTCAGCTTAACCTTAGGTCTAAACTTTGTCTTGATCTTTTGATAAACATTTCTGTAAATCAGGTGACTATTGTACATTGTTTTGCCCGCATTAACAATGTTTTCCCCGTCAATATTAACCAAAATGACAAAATGCTTTGGCCACAGGAGCCAAAATTGTTATCATTATATTCCGCCCTTAGTGATTGGTTCAGCATATTTTTAGTTTTTTCCAAAATCGTTCCTGGCACAATGTCAATCCAGTTCAATATTTTGGCTCTGATTGTTTCACGAATGAAGTGAAATCATCAAAACATGGAAATATTTACCGAAACAACATTCTGAAGCTCTTATTTAAGCTGTCAAACTCACAAATATGAGGTCTAACAAAAACTCTTTGTTAGAAAATGATTGATTACATTACTCACTTTTATCCTTCATGCGTCATTTGAACTTGTTACTCCGCTAAATATTAAGAACTTCATCGAACTCGTATGATTGCTCTACTCCTTGTGCCATTCGGGTCTGGACGAACGAATCAAGAAGTGGTTTTAGTATTTATAATGAACTTTGGGACCTTGAAAAGTGTATAAGTGAATGTCCCGTCCTTTTTGGTAAACTTTTAGTGATCAGTTTTGACTGGGTACATAAAATTCAAAGAATAAGAGGATTGAACTCGCGATCCGATGTCACCGATTAACTTGGATCACAGGTGGGTCCTCCAACGGTTTCCCTTGGAATTCGTGACATGCGCAGTGGTCGTGTTCTCGAATGTGAAAATCGTGTATTTGGCATTGTGGGGTGTTGCGTTGTCTTGGTGAAGACTGGCGCCATTGCTCAGAAATCCTGGTCCTGCTGTGCACAGCTTCTCTCAATCGCTCAAGTTTTTACAATGACAGCCATCATTAATGCATAATTCATGAGGCAAAATGTCTAACAGAGCACCCCAGAACACAGTATCGATAAGTATTTTTTTTCCAATGCTGCACCTTGAACTCTCTTTTTGTTGTTGTTGTTGTTGTGGGTAGAGATGAATGGGCGTTTCCAGGTCATGGAATCCCGTTTTGTTCATGGTGCTGCATGATGCATCCATATCTCATCACTAGTTATCAAATGTTCAACAAATCCTTCCCTATTTCCTTGGAAGTCCTCACCAACTCCTATGTAAGCTAAATGATTCTCACCGCCACCTACCATTTCGTCTGTACTGATAGAGAGGGTTCTGTGAAACATTGACTCGCTGCAGATAATGCACATTTGTCAGCTGTTTAAGAATCCACATAGCCGAAACCGTCCGATAACCCAAGACCACATAAATTATGTTATGAACAATGGTCTGAAATTAAAGAGCTGAAGCAATGTCTCGAACTTTCAATCGCCTATCTTATCGAATGAGTTCATCAATACGAGACACGTTTTGTGCGTGTCTTGAAGATTGTGAGGGGCCCAGAGCAACATTTGCCATTCAGGCTGATACGGCCTCCCTGACCAAAGTACACCAGAAAAATACTGTACGTGAATTTTGTTCTTGCATTCGTACCATACAGAGTAACAATTTCATTCTGAATTTTGATAGTTTTTTTTTTTCTGACCTCTGCTTTGACCATTCTGCAGGGGGTGGGGGAGGGGTGCGATGTTTAATTTGATATAATGATAAATGCGTTCAATACTGATGTTGATATTTGACCACAAGGAAGTACTTTTCCCTGTTGCACACTGTTTACATATTTTTAAAATATCGATTAGTCTGAAAGTTAGAGTTATTTTCTTATTACTTTCCGGACAGTCCTCGTACATGTCAAATATACAATTTTATTAAATTTCTTTCTCGGCAGAAGATAGGTGTAAGAATATTTTTTATTGGAATGCATAAAGTGAACGACACTGGACTGTTTTCCTTATTGACAACTATGACAAAAAACAGTGTATTTCATAATGTTATCATATCTGTACAGAAAGGCATCTTTCCTCTAACAGGACAGTCTGATGTGTAGTAATGTAAGAATTTTCTTGAGGGAATAGTTCGAGAGGTTTCCTTTCTTGCCAAAGCGTTTGCCTGAAGATTTGCTTGATTGTGTTTTCTTCATGTTCAATGAGAAAATTAACATTAGATTGAAGGACAATCCTGATACAAATATTTCTGAACTATATAAAACAGGATTATTTTCATGTCTGTTTCAAACGGTTTAAATCTAGGCTTGTAATTATTACGCTCATTTTGATATTAATAACAATCGCTTATGAGTTTGGTACATGTAACATAAAAAGAAAATAAAAGAATACACCACTGAAGGTAAGTCACTACTATTTAAATATTTTATTGATTATCTGAATTTAGCTGCTTTTTCTAATAGGCCAAATTTGCAGCCGCTTTACTTCCTGCTGGAACATCTTAAGTTTAATCTCCTCCTCTAGCCACTGGTCCCACAGTTCCGGGTTGCCGTATTGTATCCCTGAAACAAAATTTTAGACATGGATTAGTTCGATCTCACATCGCTTGCAATCAACCTCCAAACATTTTTGCTTTTTGATGCCTGAGCAAATCTCAGTCATCCTCAATGAAGCAGTGACCTATGTCCAGTGAGCCTTCATACATGTGTATAAGAACAATAGCAAATAGTTGCATTATAAAGCAATAGATGATTACAATCGACTCCCAGAGATGTATGTGAAAGATTATCTTTTCCCCTCAGACAACTGTTAACTGTCTCTGTATTGATGTATCAAAATATATAATATTTCCTGACTAAGTTGTCCTGTTCCCAGTCTGCTTTCCTATTTTGCTCTAACGCAAAGAACAGTACCCTGTTTCAATTTGCTGATCTCTTTATAGAGTTTAGGATATGTACATTGAACGTATTTATTGCAACTGTATTGCTGATACATGAAGCAAGGAGACTAACGTGACCTGTCAGGCAGGATAATAATAAAAACGAATATCGTTATAAAAAGGAACATTATTGATCTTATTGGGCTTTTTTTTTTCTTTCTTTCTCTCTTTTGGCTGGGATTTCAATTTCAGCAAGGTTGATTTTCTTTTTTTGGCTGTGAGTCTGATGTTTCGAACCTGTTTGGCTCTACCTGAGGCTTATCTTAGGTGTCACTTCCACCAACAGCCACGGACGACGGCTCTACAACCAACACTGTCACGACCTGCCACGTGCTTGTCTGAGTCACCTCTGTAAACAACATTTTGGGCAGTACGAATGCAATGAGAAGAGTAATAAATTGTAATTGTATGTGATTTTACTGTATTACACTGCAAGAAGTCAAGAGACAAATGTTAATGTTCATGCTTTACATCTTTTTTTTTCTTTTACATCATGCAAATCCATCGGATGAAGTTTATATTGTCTGATGTATTGTGCATGAAATGGATCGATCCACACTGTAGTATAAGAAGAGTTGGGACAATTATTGTGATTGACTGACATACATTTATTTTTATTATTAGATATGACGAAAGAAAAGACTCCTGACCTTGAATGCCATGTACTATGGGCCATCCTTCTCCTTGTCATTTTTACTTTTTTTTAAATACTTGTTGACAGAGAATCCGTGTAGAGGAAGAATAAAAGTCAGTTAAAAAAAAAAAAGGTAGATGTTCTTAGCAACATTTCAAAACAGACAAGAGATTTATTTTTTTCATACATCAGTTCTATCAGTGTTGTAGCCAAGGATGTGGATTGACAGATGTTTATAAAAGGTTATTGATTTATTAAAGGCGATACAAACATATGTCACCCGTATGGAGAGGAATTAATGGACTCAAAATAGAACATTCATTGATTTTGTCTGTTACAGTAATGACTTCTTGCGTAAAAGTATCCAATGGCCAAAGTGTTTACTGTCATGGCACTGTTCATTTTGGAGACCCATTTATTAATTTAAAAAAGCCAGTTCAACTTATAGTTTCAGTTTATCAATATTTACCTTATTTCATGGCTATCATTGTGTCTCTTTGCTTATGTCTTCTTTCAATACGTTTTACTATCAGTTCGAATCAAAACTAATCTAGATCTAGGTCTACTTATTATGCTTACAGAACAGTCAAAAAAGTTTTAAAAATTACAGTCACTATGAATGTAACTGAAAATAACTTAACGGCAGTGTAATTCAACAGATCTACTTACCTGCCATTTATTAAATGCCATCCACATCTCTATGGATCCTGCAGAAATCAGACATTGCTGATGGCAACTCCTGGCATGTTCTTCTTTTTGTGGCCACGGCCAAAGTAAGTTGTTGTTTACCAATTAGAATATCGCTGTTCTCTTGCACTTTCTCTCAGAGTTTGCAGTCTTCTGCATCTATAAAACTGCCCCCTCTCTTTCTTGATAGCATAATCCATTGTAGTGAGATAAAAACAAAAGAGGAAGTACGAAAAGACAGCTACTTGCACATGACAGGCGCATTCGAATTTTACGGTCATGTTCGTGTCCACAATTTTTGACAAGTGTAAGCTATAGCTTGTACACTTTGAAATGGTACACTCTGACAGACAATTCCGACAGCTTCTTCTGTAAAACTGTGTATGTAAAGTCGTAAATGATCACGATTGCAAAAATCCATCATTCACGCTTAATTAAAAACCACGACCTCTAACACAGAGTTCAGGAAAATAGTATAATGTTTGCCATATACAATAAAGTAGAACATTTGTTTTCATATGTAAAGGCGTAGTCGTTTAATCTATTAGAAAGTTCCAGAGAGCTCCGAGTGTTGCAACTGTCCATCTGATGAATGCATTCAGACCAAATAACAAAAAAAGAAATAAAAAGCGCGGGGGGGGGGGGGTGAACACAGTAAAAGTAAAAATATAGATAAACAATATTTCAAACAAAATTACTTTACTGCTACGCAGTTTCTGTATTAACTGTTACTAAAATCCCGACGTTGAGTTTAGGTTTATGCGTATTTTGTCTCTATATCTGACTCCGGAACAGAACGATGATGCCGATACACAATCTGACTCTTAATGAATGTTAACGTCCGAACTAAATGGTTTCATTTATTCCGACCGGTATGTACTAGGTCAAGTGACATGTGTTGTAAAAGTCTTCCGAATCAGCAGAGTCAAACAAGTTCACAATGCTGGTAGATTGAACAGGATGGGCAAGCCTTTTTTTTTCTCACAGTATTTGTTTTCTTCCTCAATTACATACAATCACTGTGTTTCAATAGATTTGCTGCTGATAGGGCATTTTGGGGAACAAGTGTCTTTTTTCCTGTCAGATAGATTTGTTGTTGTTTGTTTATTTGTTTTTAAACCTCAAAATGACAGTTTTAAACTGCGACCAAAGTAGTGCAGCACCATTTTACTTTTCCTGAATAAGTAATGACTACATTTTACACTGTTTACCAGTTCTTAAATAATTTACCTGTTCTAAATACAGAATGAATGAATAACTATTTCTGTATTTGTATGGAATAACATTTTTATTGACACCACAACAGTAACATTTAAACCATGGATTCAAAACTGTACACCAGAGAAAACAAGAGGTGAAATAGAAACATTGTTTAACATAATTATTAACATCAGCACTGCACACACCACCCCGAGATTCAACGTGGTCACATAACATTTTGACGTGCTTTTGCTTCTGAAAATACTTGCATTTGGCCTGAATTTGGAATACATTCTTGAATTACCAGTGAACACGGAAGGGAGAAACAATAAAATAATGTATGCCTTCTGGTAAGCAGCAATCTCATATGTATATTTTATAGATCGCAAACAGCGAAACTGCTATCGCAAACATTCTGTCAGATTAAAAATTATATCGACAACGTTCTTGAAGATCCATAAACGCATGCACAGTTTCGTTTCACAAACTTCTGTTAGAAACGGTCGATTTTTTTGGTCAAAGTGTACCAGTTCAAAATTTACAAGCTATATAGTAGTAGTCTTTAAAATTGCACGGAGAGGCCTGTCGGAGTTACGCCAGAACTAATGTTTGACGTACTCCTAAATTAAGTCCGTTCCAACACAATTATAAATCTCAGCCCTGGGTATTTCGGGATAAGTACAAGATCCGAATATAAGATAATTATGTGGATGCTCAAGGGATTTAAAAAAACTAAGCTACAAGTTGTGTGCCGAAAGGGTTCTCTCAAACATTTACAGGACGAACAGCATCGGTTATGAGAAGACCCGTGAAAAATGATACTAGGGAAGAGAGCTGTAATTACAGCCTTACTTTGCTCATTGGCCCAGGGTACGGTCAATGACGAGTAACTGAAGGCCTGTGTCTCACTGCTACCTCGCTGTTTTTCATAACTAGATCCACAAACGGCTTGGTGAGCATGGCCAAGTGCACTAAAAGATGAATAAACGTAGGCGTTCTTAGAACAGGCCAGACACTCAGTAGTCATTGAAGGCTGACTATTTACATCGACCAGATTTGAAACGTCATCGGACCAAAACCAGAAACAAGAGGCCAAATTGTTGACCTTTAAACATGTAACGTGTATTAATCATAATGGCAAAAATGAGACAGTAATTAATTGAAACAAAAATGAGTGACGTCAAATTTAAATATCAGGCAAACAAAAAAAAAAAATTAAAATATTTACAAAAATGCCCAAATTCAGAAAACGCCGCCAAATCTAAGAGCACCACGCATGCAAAGTTCAACAGGAGTCATCCGATCTGAGTTTCGCTCACCGAAATCTCATTGTCTCAGAACGAAACTGTCAAACTACATAGTAAAATTGTTATAATTGCAACAATTTAATTCTGGGGCCACGATTTATTGCCAGCCTTCAATGGGTGGGGTTTCCTGGCCTGCTTACAGGGACGCCCAGAGCAGAACAAAAACGTTTAACACAACTGGCATAGAAATGTATAAATATGGCAGAGGGCAACTTTAAAAGACATTGAAAAGAGTCCAAGACGAACCTTTGGGATAGAAATAGACCATGCTTCCGTGTCTTTTGCACGAATCTCTGTAGGTGAAGAAATATGCTTTTCCCGCAACTACCCTGTCGATGTATACGGTTTTCTTGGGGCATGTTTTATTGTGGAACACATATACCCTCTTTGCATCATAGTACATCCTTATCACAGGGTATTGCAGGTTCCACACACAGAACTTCACTTTGTATTTACCCTCGCCTGTGTCTGTAGGACAATACTTACGATAGTTCTTACCATTTACTATCAATGCTATGCGTGGTTTCGGTTCTGAAATCAGAAGAACAGGAAAATTCAGTATCTTACACTATACTGCTTAGGTGCATTACTCAACACTGAACAGGTGAATCGACCACACTGCTTTGATAAAAAACGATTCCCACAGTTAAAAGAATATTTTGAGGAGATAAACTTTATTTGTCGATGGAAGACATATTTTCCTCATCAAACATCCGGCCGCACACTCACGCCGACAAAAATATGACAAATACAAGATGTTTTTAAACAGCAAATTGAACTTTCTCAAAGCAGACTTTTTTTCCGATGATATTCTATTACTTCGCTCAGCATAACTCATACAACCAGTTTTGTGTTTTCCCATATAATACGAAAAGTGAAGGTGAGCGGTGCAGAAGGTGGGGGGGGGGGGGGGCAAAGGAAAAAAGGACAATTCATTTGGGAATTTGATTAACTTACAATTTATCTGATTGCACACAACCATGGATTACTCCTCCCTGTACCAGAATATGAGCGCAACGACATTGCTTTATAATTATTCAATGTATAATTATTATACTCGAGATTGTAAATATCGCACAATATATATATATCAACATTAGAATATCAGAAGTTGAAAGAACACTAAATGATCACGTTGCATTGATTGTTTTATTGAAATCACAGTAACTGGCACATTCAGGTGACCCTTAATAGCATTTTTAAATTGCATTGACAAATTACCTTACACACATGTACAGATTTCGTACATTTTATATCATTCAAGGTCCATATCAAGAAAGTCTCTTATGAAGAACTTACATTTGCTCTTTAAACTCAGGTCATAAAACGACAACTTGATTTGGTCCAGGGACAGTTATTAATATTGTCACGAACTTTGAATGTGAGTGGGTGTTAGTTGTAACGTTGTAAGTAGAAATCAGGCGGTGAATACGGACGAGACGCACACACTAATGGAGATATAAGAACAGGAATCTTCGACGTCGAAATGATGCAGCATTTATTGCAGGTGCTTGGTAACAATACAAACTTCAGGGCAGCTGTCTAATTCCGACACATACGGCACTCACTGCATTGCATTTTCTCTCTTTAACCTCCGTACCAGCCAGTGTTGAACTCTCTCGAACCTACCAGTCCTCATTGTCTCGAACTCTCTCGAACCGACCAGTCCCCAGTACCACTACTACCACACATAAAACCGTGACGTAGTGCGCACACACACGTGACGTACTTCACACACACAAGGTCGGACTAAAAATCATCGTGTACAAAATGCTTACAGAGTATCTCAGAAACGTTCGGTGACCCAGTATTTCCATGGGCCAGCTTACGTACGCTCACAACACACACTTGCATGGCCCCGGTATATACAATTATGATCCGCTAACATCGCTCACAATACACACTCGAGTGTACCCATCATGTATAATCATGATTCGTTACCTATGTCCCCCTTTTAAGAATTTTGTAACAAAAAACAAAAATCTAAATACTCAACGAATCATGGACATTCTATCGATGGCAAAAATCTTCTGCATGTACGACATCTCCCGCCTTTCAAGCGCAGTCTCAAAATGAAATTAAATTCAACAATACCCACTTGTCAAACAATGCCAACTTGTGACGCATAGTAAACCAAACGCAGCACTAAAACCTGTGAATTAAATAAGGGAACACTTCAACATTTTGATGATCACATATCTACACGTCATCAATAACATCAAATGCAGCCTTAACATATAGTCTGTACGAGTGTCATACATAGGCTAAATCCTTCCAGATCAACCTATACGACTCAAAAAGTCAGCCAACATTCTCGGACCTTTAATATACTCAACATTAAAGGAAAAACTCTTAAAGACAATGCCCGACGCATTATTCTAGGGCTTTCAAACTTAGAAGCGTTTAACAACTCTAGAGGTCTGTGGTAAGTTTGTACGATGAAGTGCCTTCTATAGAGATGTAACGAAAACTTCTTGATAGCCCAAACTATGGCCAGGCATTCATTTTCCATGGTCGAATATTTCTTTTCTCTATCAAGCAATTTACGGCTTGCATAGGCTATGGGAAAAAAACGAGCACTGATCTCCTGTAATAGGGTTGTCCCAAGTCAGACATCAGATGCGTCAATCCGCAGAATAAAGGCCTGGTCCAAGTTCGGCAGGTGCAGAATCGGCTTGGAAACAATGGCTTGCTCCAGTGATCTGTAGGCTTTCTCCTGCGCAGCGCCCCACTCCACTGTGTTCGGCTGTCCCTTCCTCGTGAGGTCTGACAAGCCACAGCGACGAAGTTCGAGAAAAAACTCCTGGTAATACGAGGAAAGATCTCACTTCCTTCTTCGTCAGGGGTCTCGGAGCCTCTCGCACCTTGACGATGTTGTCCTCCTACAGTCCTGTTGTCCCTTCTCCGAGACGATGACCCAAGAAGTTGACAACCGTTGCAAGAGGGACACACTTTATTGGACGAGCTGTTAGATTTGCCTCCTTCATCCGCCGGAACAGTTCCTTTAACGTCCTCACATGTTCCTCCCATGACCTCGTATGCACTAGAATATCGTCGACATAGTCGATCACATTCTCCACCCCACCCAACAGTTTCTTCACGGCACGGGTCAGGGTGGCCCCAGAATTCACCATGCCGAAAGACATCTTAACGAACTCATAATGCCCGACAAGAGTCACAAATGCAGTCTTCGGGACGTCTTCAGGTGCACAGGAATCTGCCAATATCCTTAACTGAGACCGATCTTCGAGAAGTACTTGTCTTGCTGCATGTTTTGGAAAACTTCAGCCGGAGGCGTCATCGGATGTGGGTCAAAGATCGTGAGCTTGTTGAGCCTCTGACAATCTATACAGATCCGATTTGACCCATCTCTTTTCTTGACGACCACCACGGACGATGCATATGTGAAGAATTCTTGCGGATGATTCCCATCGCCTCCATCTCCTTGAGTTCTGATTTCAGTGCATAAGGCACTGAGTAAGGCCTCTGGCGAACGGGTGTGCTAGACGTAAAATCGATATACAATGTTCTGCCAGGTTGCTGCTCCCAGGATGATCATTAAATATTTATGTATAGAACGATGCCGCAGCCTCCACACATTTCAGTTGGGGGCGGGTCAGCTGTTCATCATATCGTAGGTCACTGACGCTTTCTTTCTGGCCCTAAACTCCAAGTTAAGTGTGTTGGGAGGTCTTCATGACACACTTCTTCGTCCTCAATCTCATAGTCCTCTACAACTGCCACACTGGCAGCGCTCAGTGAGTGGCTTGCATCTCCAAATTCTTCTCCCCTGTCACAGACTGCCGCCACTGTATTCGTGTCTCCTTTACGTCTGTTAGCTTGTTACATTCCTCTCGGGAGATGTATTTCTTCAGGAGGTTGGCGTGCAGTGTTTTCTCTTTCCCCTTCACCTTCACTTTATTATCATTTGGGCCAACCACTTTGACTACATTGTATGGTCCCTTTCAGTGCATCAGGAGTTTGTTGGTGTCTGTGGGCAACAACACCAGTACTTTGTCTCCTGGACAAAACCTCCTCTGCTCGCTCTTTCTGTCGTAGTACTCCTTCTGCTTAGCTTGAGCCTTCGGCAGCTCCTCGTGGGCTATTTTCAAAATGTCATCCAGTCTCTCACAGTAGTTCAAGGACATACTGATAGCTGGACTTCTGGTTCTTCTATGTTCTTGGTCCACAACTCACGCAGGATGTTCATGGGGTCTCTGACACTCCTCCCATACAACAGGTCGAAGGGTGCAAAATGAGTTGACTCTTGGGCATCTCTCTGCAAGCGAACAGCAGGGTGTTGCTGTAACGGTGCCATTGTCTCGGCTGGTCACTGCAAAGCCTCTTTAGCATGTCTTCAAAGTTCCGTTAAACTTCTAAACCAATCTGTTGCACATCGAATAGTGGGCTGTAGTTGTTAATTGGGTGACACAGAGAAGTCTGCACAATAGAAATTGCTGGTGACCTTGTCCCGCGTCTTTCTGATTACATGACGACCTCCAGTGATGAAATCATGCGCCACAGACATGACGTATCTGCGGAAACTCTGTGGCAAAACTACCTGCCTCATCGTTCAGGATCATGGTGAATTCTATAGCGACTCCACCCTTTCTCTCGAAGGTTATCATCTTCCGACCCTTTAACTTCGGGGTTTTGCCCTGCGCCATTGCTTGTATGGCTAGGTCCCTTGCTGAAGTAGGATAAGTTGATTCCTATCCACACCTCCGTGCCTCTCAACCTTAGGCACCTATAACGGCCTAGACTTGGCCACCCTATCCTGAGCCCCCGTCGTCACAGCACAAGCAGCCATAGACTTGTCTGGGTCATCAGGGTTCCTGGCCCCCTCCATGTTGCCCACAATTAAGTCGATATGGCCTCTGGGATGCATTATGCTTCTACTTCCCCGCTCCGATAGGGTATTTCAACGTTGATTACGGCCTTGTCTGTCAGCAGCGTCGTGTTGTCCATTCTCCTCATAAGACAGCATTTCCGGTGAGTTGGTCGTCACCAACTAATTCAAGACGCACCACAACGCCTTCACAGCCGGTATCCCTCAATACATTAACTGTCTTGTCTCCCACAAGACTCTTCAGTATCGGCAAGTGTAGTTCCTCCGCTATCTCCCGATCACCTCAGGCTCCACAGATGGTCAAGACTGGGACCCTATTTCCATTTGCCAACTGTAACTCCCCGTTCTGGTTCTCAGCCCTGACGTCCTCCGTGCTATCCAACAACGCCACATCCTTCCTCGATGTGCCCGAGTTTCCTTCAGCCGCCACCATAACGGCTCCCGCTGCTTTCTTAACCGTAGCCTCTGCCGCCCTCTCCTTTAACGGGCAATTCTTGATTGCATGCCCTGGTCTAATGCACCTGAAACACATCGGTTGGCTTTGATTCCCTGCCTTACATTCTAGTCCGATATCTGGTTTCTTGCACTTGAAACAAACGTTGGTTTCCTCTTTACCTCCTTCGCAGTCTAACTTAACAAGGCTGATGGTTAGCGTTGAGTTTCGCGGCCTGTCACTCAGTCGCCGGTTTCTGGCCACCAGGAACTTGATAGCTGCCTCAGCCATCTCCTCCGCCGTTTTTAAGCTCCTCTTTCTGAAATTTGTGGCAAGATCTTCAGGACTGGCATCCATAAATTGTTCCCACAGAAACAAGACACGCATGCCTTCGTAATTCTTTCCCAGATCCATCCACCTCTCAAGGTATGTCCTGATCCTAACCACGAACATATTGATGGACTTTCTCCTTCCTCAGGCTTGCAGCTTCTGAACCTGGCTCTGTAGCCATCTTCCGTCAAGTTGTATCGTGTGAGCAGTGCCTCCTTCACTTTTTCGTAGTTCACAGCCTCCTCTTGTGACAGCCTACAATAAGCCTCCAACGTACGGCCGGTCAACAAGTCACTCAGCATAGTGGCCCAGTCCTCCTTCTTCCATTTACTTGACACGGCGAACCTCTCGAATCTAAACAACCAACTGTCCATCTCGTCTTCCCATCATCAAAAGTCGGCAGCTTGTGCATTCTGGACTTGGCTTGATCGCTGGTAGATTGATGGGTACTTCTGTCCGCCTGTCCTTTCTCCTTTTCCGCAATCTGGTCATGAATGCACATTTTCTCGAGCTCATATTGTCTTTCAGCCTCTTCTCTAGCTAGGTGTCTTTCACCCTCTTCTTTTGCTAGCTGTACTTATCTTTCAGCTTCTTCTCTTGCTGGTGTGCTTGTCTTTCATATATGTGTTTCGTCTCTTCCTTAATGTAGTTTTTCCTTTTCTCGTCTCATAACTGTTAGCGTCGGCCAGCTGGGTTATTTCTTGGATAGACGACATGATGTACTGTCAATGGTTTGATAATATTCACTTGTTTGCGTTATAGTCTCCTCCGAAAATTGTAAATGCCTGATCCCGGACGAGCCCCTAAGATGCCACGAACTTTGAATCTGAATGGGTGTTAGTTGTAACGTTGTAAGTGGTAATCAGGCTGTAAATACGGACGAGACGCACACACTAATAGAGAAATAAGAACAGGAATCTTAAACATCGAAATGATGCAGAATTTATTGCAGGTGCTTGGTAGCAATGCAAACTTCAGGGCAGCTATCTAACTCCGATGCATACGGCACTCACTGCATTGCACTTTCTCCCTTTCCTTCCCCGCTGAGCACTTATATAGATACCAGCCGTCTCGAACTCTCTCGAACCTACCAGTCCCCACTACCAGTAAGACACATATAAAACCGTGATGTAGTGCGCACACGTGACGTACTTCACACACACAAGGTCTGACTAAAAACCACCCCGTACAAAATGCTTAGAGAGCAACTCAGACATGCTCGGTGACCCAGTATTTCCATGGGCCAGCATAGGTACGCTCACAACACACATTTGCATTGGCCCAGTATATACAATTACTATCCGCTAAACATCGCTCACACCACAGACTCGCGTGTACCCAACATGTATAAACATGATTCGTTACAAATATAAACTCCTTAAGATTATTTTCAACTAGTTAGAGCTCACATTCTGACCATAAGAGAGGAGAAGTTTACTCACATTATAGAGATTCACTTAACTGACTACTATCCTCTTAATTTTCTCCATATAGACGATTTGGAATAGGTCAAGTCTCATCTCACTTTGTAAAATTCCCTTCTTTGCAAGGAAAGATTGAAATCGGATGTCTGATACACTATTGAAACAAAACAACTTCTCGAACCAACAGTGGAACCCAAAGATTTCGGGAAAAAACCAAGTTTTGCTACGTCATTAAACCAATAACACTACTCACTACTTGTATAATTTGGGGGGCATCTAGGTTCAATAGATTCACTGCGAAGAATTTTAGTCATATTTTTCCCACCCACCGTAACAGGGTCAAACCGAAAAGTGAGACAATTTGTGAAACGTTTGAAGTCTTTGTACTCCTGCTAAAATAGACGTGGGTATTTCCAGTCTTTTGCTTGGTCGGAACAAATGTACTGGCGAAACGTGCGTTGATGACGTGCTCATAGGCTGCACATTCTGGGTGTGACAAAGTTTCATGTCCTACTCCTACTGAAAGGAAGCTTTTGGGTTTAGTTTGTTTTGTGTTGGGATTTAACCGCGCATGAGCACGATCAAGGCGATATTACATCAGCACGGGTAAAATACGTTTACAAGTTTAAAGATACATCAAAGGATGGATCATAAATTGGACGATCAATTATTGCAAAGGGAATCAAGGATATTCATGCGGGGTACTGTGCGTCAAAGTGGGTATTCACATAATTTGTCAAACCATGTTTTTGTTAATGATTATGGATATCGGTACACAGGCACGCCTGGAGTAAGAACCTTGGCATGGTCTGTGGTCTTGTTTAATTAAAAAGATACTTCAACAGCGACTCGAAAAGAGATTTTTCTCGAGCGTCTCTGAAGTTCCCACGATCTAAGAGGATAGTAGAATGTGAGACATGCATGTGCGTTAATACTAAGTGAAATTTATGGGATAAAATTTACCAATCATCTTGGGCATGCACTCGGTAAAGAGAGTAACCGAATCGGAATAGTCATTTGGTTTAATCCGCATGGAGACCGTCCCAGTGGCCATCTCCTGGCTCAGCGGTATGCGGACGTCGATACGATACTGGCCTCTTCCTTTGATGATACGCCCAAAATATCTGCAAACGCAGCCGGGGTAGAGTAGAACCTCGTAGCATAATTGACTAGACACTTCCACTTCACAAAACTGTAAGCAGAAAAGAGTGAACGCCCTTAGTTGAAGATGTTTAAGGAGAAATCTTGGGTGAAAAGTCAGTGTTTTGGATCTGATTCTTTGGGGTGGTAAGACTGGTTAGGCGTTGATAGTATGATTGTTTAGGCGTTGCTGATATCATTGTTTAGGCGTTGGTACTATGATTGTTTAGACATTGCTTGTATGATTAGAAATTGCAGATATGATTGTTTTAGGCGTTGTTGGTATGATTGTGTTGTTGTCTTGTGTTGGGGTTTAACGGCACACCAGACACATTGTAGGTGACAGCGAAACACTTGCGTCTCAATCATCTATGCCAAGAGGACGTTTGACTTACCAAAACATTCAAAACCAAAGAAACAGGTTTACAAAAATCATGCAGGTTCGAGAGAAACTAATGAATTACTTTTCTACAGAAGGGGCCGTTTTTCGGCAAAACAGTTATCCATAAATATATCAATGAAAGAGCAAGTAAAAACAGGCTCTTTAATTGCTTTGACGGCAGGATATGTGGATTGTTGATGGGTAGAGAGATTATGGATTCATGGATGGAAGAGAGAGCGAGAAAGAGAGAACGAAAGGAAGAGAGAACGAAGGAGAGAGAGAAAGAGAGAGAGAAAGAGAGAGAGAAATGAAGATGCGTGTAAGGCTTGCCATATAGGGGTTTGACCACCCAATAATGTACAAAGTGAAATAAACGTACCATCAATGCCCAATTCCTCTCCACTTTTCTTCCTTTGCTTATTTATATTTACATTCTGTTGGAATAATTGTTTGCTTTGTTTGTTTGTGTTGGAGTTTAACGGCACGTCAGCACAATAACGGCTATATTGCGCCTCATTCGGTGGGTACATTTACAGGGTAAAATTCTGATCAAGGTGTAAATCGATAAAATGTAACCTTGAATGGGCAACGCGTTTATGAGTTCTAAAGGGTATCAAAATGTGTGTATATAAATTCGGGTAATCAAATAATAATATGGTATAGTAAAACTAAAAAGTTGAATGTAAGCAATTTCGCGGCGTGTATGAAGGTATCTGTGACCAAGCGATGTTAAAATTTGTCATGCAGACCAACCTGGAGTAAAAAGCTGAGAGTAGCCTGCGGTTTCCTTTTGTTAAATAGGTCCTTCAGAGAGCGACTCGAGAAGTGGGCTTCTTGAGCGTCTCTGAAGTTGGCGCAGTCGATTAGTATGTGTGCGACTGTCCGTTGACAGTGACAGGCCACACACTGTGGTGGAATTTCTCTTTTGAGAAGAAAGGGGTGAATGAGGTGAGAGTGACCTAAGTGCAGACGGCTGAAGATCACCTGGTCTCGTCTTCCCGGCTGAGCAGACCCTGGCCAAAGTCCAAGGTCTGATTGCATAGAGTAAAGTTTGTTTGCAGTCTGTTGATACCATCGTTGTGGCCATCGCAATAGACTCGTTAATGATGGGCCTGAGATCCAGGGGATGTAAAATCAGGCCGACCTTGGCGATGGAATGTGCTGCCTCATTTACTACAATACCTCGATACCCAGCCCCCTGCTGAATAGACTTTGAAGGGTTGAGAGAGGTGAGTTACTTTGGTATCCCTAAAAGTGGGGTTATTCAGGGTCTGGAGTAGGGACAGGGAGTCTGAAAAGATGAGAACATTATTTTGTGTGGACCTACTTTTGGTGTCTTAAGCTATATCAACGGTTTCAGCCTCAGCCGTGAAGATGGGGAATTTTGGGTTGAGGTCACAGCATGTGTTCCCCAGGACAGAGAAAGAGCCGCCACCGACGGCTTTGTCGTCCTTAGATCCGTCTCTGAACATATGCTCGGAATCAGGGTGATCAGAGATCAGCTCTGCAAGCATCTGTTCAAGGACCATCTTGGGGGTGTCTCGTTTAGTTCCCAAAGCTAGGTCAATGATCACTCGTGGTTTTTGAATTCGCCACGGCAGGACCCTTGGAAATGGGTGAAATCTCACCTTACCCAGTCCGATCCCACCCTTCATTAGCAAAGACTGAAAGCGGACGCCAAAGATGGGAGAATGCCAGGAGATCTCTCGAACATGTACACGAAGCTGGGTTCGAAGATTTTCTGGGTGTGATAAAATTTTGACACCGTACTGAAGGGACAATTTGTACCTTCTGTCTTGGAGAGAGGATTCTTTGGCCACAACGTATCGATTCTCCCCTGGGGACGTGCGATATGCCCCCAAGGACAGCCTTGATGGTGGACAGTGTCATATTTTTGGAGGCAGCATTGCTTGGCCGAGCCATAGACAATGGTACCGTAGTTTAGTTTAGAGCGTACAAGAGAACGATACAGGCGCAGCATGGAATCTGTATCAGCATCCCATTCCACCCCTGATACCACCTTAAGTATGTTCAGTGCTTTCGAGGACGTAGTTCTCAGATGATTGATATGGGGAATAAAGATATGTTTTCGATCAAATATCACACCGAGAAATCTGGCCTCATCCTTGACAGGGATCTGATGTTTCTCGGTGAGAAACAGATCCAGATACTTGCAATGCAGTCTTTTGCTGCAAAGATGAACGGCTACAGTTTTCTGTGTAAAAAAAAAAAAAACTTGAAGCCGTTGGTATACGCTCATTACTGGGGGGTGCCCAAGGTTGCCTGAAGTTGTCTTTCAATAGTAGACATCCTCTACATACGGGGAACAATTGGTTCCCTGAGTCAGCCGATCTGAGATGGAGTTGACTTTGATGTTAAACAGCGTGGGCGAGAGGACGCGCCCCTGCGGAATTCCCTCTTCCTGTTCAAAGGAATCAGAAAGAGTTGACTTGTATTGAGGCGGATGCTGAAGTGCCGCCCGCTTAGAAAGTTCTGAATGAAAGTGGGAAGACTATCACAGAAGCTCAGCCGATGCAAATCACTCAAAATGTCGAATTTCCACATGATGTCGAAGGCCTTCTCCAAATCGAAGAAGATCGCCACCATGTGCGGCCGCTGTAGAAAGGCTTCTCGGACGAAAGTTTCCAAGCGAACGAGATGGTCCGTCGTGGAACGCTTTGCCCGGAAGCCGCACTGAAAAGCCGAAAGAGGCTCTTTGCTCTCTAGACCCATTTCAAACAATTGGTCACCAACCTTTCCACCAGCTTGCACAGACAAATGGTAAGGGCGATGGGGCGAAAGTTGGAGATATTCGTGTGGTCTTTCCCAGGCTTGGGAATAGGCATCACGATAGCCTGCTACCAGGATAGAGGGAACGTGCCTGTGGACAATAGCTGATTGAACAGAGTCAGAAAACACATCCGAGACTCCGGTGGGAGATGCTTGAGGATCTGATTGTGAATTTCATTCGCTCCCGGAGCGGTGTTGCCAGCACTCCAGAGGCCAGGCTTCAGCTCGTTCATGGAGAAATGATCGTTGTAAGGGACGGAGAAAGGGGTCGTGAATTCTATCCTCTCTTTCTCGGCAGTGGCTTTGTATTTAAGGCGGCAGAGTAATATTTGTTGGAGGAGTTTGACGCAAAGCAGCGCCGAGCTCATTGGCGACATCCTCCTTCTCTCCGGCGAGGGAGCCATCACATCTCACAATGTGCTGGAATCCAGGGGGTTGAGCGGTACCTTTGATCTTTTTGATCATCTGACAGATTTTTCCCAGAGGAGTCTGATTTTTAATCTTGGCGATGTAGTTTCTCCAAGAATGTTTCTTGCTCTCCCGGATGGTTCGTCTGGATTTAGCCCTGGCAATTCTGAACCGCTGAGGGTTTTGTGCGGTCGGGACTTTCTGGAAGACACGGAAGGCTGTTTCGCGGGCCTGTATGGCCCGTTTGCGGTCTTCCGTAAACCAGGGCTTGCATGGAGCTGCAGACGTCTTTGGAATACAAATACAGGCCTGGGCAATTTCCAAGAGAGTGTCTTGAACTCTTCCATGGTGGCCTGGCAGGCTAGCTGGGTGGAGCGGAGTGCTGTAAACTGTACCTAGTCAGCCCAGGCAAAGTTCCAGCGTCTGGGCAGGGTGGCTGTTACCGGGAGATCCGGAACCAGGCAATCGGAAAGTGTTCCGATCTGTGCATGTTATCTATGACCAACCGTGAAGTCTGCGCAAAGGGAAGGGTGACACAGAGAAAGGTCTAGAGTGGAGGGTAATCCAGTTTCCGGATGCATGTACGTCGGGACTGGATCTTTGAAAAGGTAGAGATCAGAGTGGGATATCAACCTCTCGATCTCTTTACCTTTCTTGTTGGTGAAGGAGCTGCCCTAGACGAGACTGCGGGCATTGAAATCCCTGAGCAGAACGAATGGGACAGGAAGCTGCCGCAAAAGGAGAGTCAAATAAGCCGCAGTTACCGTTTCTGAAGGAGGCAGGGAGATGGAGCAGACGGTGATAGATCTGTGAGAAATCAGGGTGACTGCCACAGCCTGTAGGGGGGGGGGGGTGTTTAGGGGAATGGGTCAATAGAGAACTATGCCAGGAACAAAGACAGAGACTCCTCCGCCCAGTCCATGGGCACCGTGGCCATATTGGTGGTACGAGGTATAGCCTTGTATCTCCACCGGTCGCTTGGCCGACAGCTTAGTTTCTTGCAGGCAGACCGCAATGATGATAGGTCATCAGCTGTTGCAGCTCTGGGAAGTTGGCCTTGAGGCCTCTGCAGTTCCCCTGGATGAGGCAATTCTGTGTTCCAGCCATAATGTTTTATTTCGAATCTTTCTTGGAAATCGGTGTCTCTTTCGCCTTTATGGTATGTTTGGACAATAACCTCTTCCTTCCTGCCACCCAACAGGAAAGGGAATGTCCTTTTTCCTTGGTTGGGGAATGGGGAGTGGATGAAGGAGGAGAGTCCGGGAGAGGGGTTTGCTCTGGAGGGTGACGAGAGGAGGAGAGAGAAAGGTCAAAGGTACTAGAAGGGATGGAGGGAAGGAAGAGACGATGGGGAAGAGAAGGCTCCTGGTGCTCTTTTTTCACAACATGAGCAAATGTTTTGTTGGACTTCATGACCGATGATCTAGGCCCTCAGGAGAAGCGATAAACCTGCCGTCATGAGTGGCTCCATGGCGCTGAATGACCTTTTCCTCTTGCCATGTCGGGCAGTCCTTGTTGAACGCCGTGGTTCGCCTTGGCAGTTGGGACACTTGGGAGCTGCAGTGCAGTCCGAATCAGAATATCCCCCTTTTCTGCAATGAATACAGATGGCGGCACGCCTGCAGTATGTCTGAGTGTGGCTGAATCGCTGACACTTGAAGCATAGCATGGGATTTGGGGCGTAAAGGTCCTCCTTCAGTTGAAAGTATCGTGCCGTGATTCTTGCCGGTGATGTTGGTGTGTCGAATGTTAGGGTGATGGTGGTGATACTTATTCTCTGACCTCCGCGGTGGATGCTAATACGTCGGGCGTCAGTGACTCATGCAATGCCCTCAACTATTTCTTTTTCGGGGCAGCCATCTAAGTATCGGCTTCTAATGACGCTTCTAGAGCTGTTCAGGCTCTTGTGAGGCGTCACACTTCTGGGCAAAGGTTTTGGCCTTCAACAATGTCCCTGAATGCGGTGTTCCTTGCATTCAACCAGCAGATTGCCAGACTGCAGTTTAGAGATGCATTGCTCTCCACCAGTGATCACACATATTCGTTTGTCGATTTGAAAAACGTTAACGTTTTTTAGTGGTCTGTCCATTGTCTCGCCGTGAAGCACCAGAACTCGCTGGTGTGATTGTTTTAGGTGTTGGTAGTATGATTCTATAGGCGTTGCTATTATCATTGTTTAGGCGTTGCTTTTATGGTTCTTTAGGTGTTTAAGTTATAATTGTTTATTCGTTGCTAGTATGATTGTTTAGGCGTTGCTAATATGACTGTTTTCGGCATTGCCGGTATGATTGTTTAGACGTTTAAGGGTTGATGGTTTAGCTGTTGCTGGTATGATTGTTTATTCGTTGTCAGTATGATTATTCAGGCGTTTAAGGTATGAATGATTGTTTAGGCGTTTTTGGTATGATTATTTAGGCGCTAGTGGTATGATTGTTTTATTCGATATGTGGTATGATTATTAGTCTTTGCTGGTATGACTGTTTATGCGTTTAAGGTATGATTTTTCAGGGGTTGCTGGCATCACTGTTTTATTCTTTGCTGGAATGATTATTAAGATGTTGCTGGTATGACTTTTTAGGCGTTGCTAGTATGACTGTTTAGGTTTTGCTTATCATGCTTGTTCAGGCGTTGCTTTTATGATTGGTTAGTATGATTGTTTTGGCGTTTTTTTAGTGTGATTGTTTTGGGCGTTGCTATTATGATTGTTTAGGCGTTGCTGGGATGATTGTTTAGACGTTGAAGGTATGGAATGTTAGGCGTTGCTGGTATGATTGTTTTAGGCTTTGCCGGTATGATTGTTTAGACGTTAAAAATATGATTGTTTAAGCGTAGCTGGTATGACTGTTTAGGCCTTGGTGGTATAATTGTTTAGGCTTTGCTGGTATGCCTGTTTAGATATTCCTGTTATGATTGTGTAGGCGTTGCTTCTCCGTATTGTTTATGTGTTTTGCTGGTATAATTGTTTGTTCATTGCTAGTATGATGTTTTAGGCATTGCTGGTATGATTGTTTACGCGTGTTGGTATGACTATTTAGGAATTGCTGGTATGATTATTTAAGCGTTGCTGGTATGATTATCGAAATGTTGATAGCATGATTGTGTAGTAATCGGATGAACCGCATTGGACATCTACGTTATGGAAATTGATGGAATGATAATGGTCCTTTTCTTTTCTCTCCAATTTTATGAATTAATAAGTTTATATTTGCATAGATAGTCATTATTATAAAAACAAATTTACTTAGAATTTAGCTTGCAAATATGACATTCCATTTTCTATTTTAATGCGTGTATGTTTTTGTCTGTGTATGTGTTGTGTTTTATTATTATTATTATGATTTTTATTACTATGATTTTTGTTACTATGATTATTATTGTTATTATTATATTATTGTTATATTACAATTGTTATTACTATCATCATTATTTTATCATTATTATTGTTATTGTTATTATTATTATATTATTAGTGGTATATTATTATTATTTTTTATTATTATTATTTAAACTCTGCTACGATTATCAGTCGGAGTGACAGATGGGTGGATATAACAAACCACGATTTTCTAGATCTGGTTGTCAGTTTTTTGTTTGTTTGTTTGTTTGTTTGTTGTGTATACAAAAAGACTCCTTACCACCAACTCTCCCCTCTCCCCCCACTTCCTTTCTCTTGCTCTGGTTCCACCATTACCACAAGAGCCGTCAACGCTCTTAACCATTATCTATACATCTGACTCTTGACACAGTGGCTGAAAGATCTTGACTCTTGACAAAAGAATCTGATTTTCGATAATATATTGACCTTCATACCACACCATCGGAAAAGGAAACGCCCGGGTCTGTACCAGCTTTCATTTCTTATGTATACCATAAATATACAACAAGCCCATAAAGCTTATCAGCTCGAAGACCACTGAATCAGTGAATGTATCCATCTGAAATTTTGCACACAAAAATGTGGCATAAGAATCTGTGTTTCAGCTTACATAGACCCGAATAGAACCTTCTAATATTTGACACTTTTCTTAAAAGGCTACCATAAATGTTTGATCTGAAGTGTACTTATCATAGAAATTAGAATGGTGCATTATGTTTTTATTCTGCTTCTTCCGCTTGCAGTAACGCTAAGTTTAAACAACCAAAAAAATTACTTCGAGGTGCGCACGTTTGCCATACACTTTGAGTGCCATACACTTTGGGTCGCAGGGCAATGGGTCATCGGTTTGATCTATGTTAAAAAAAAAAAAAAAAGAAAGAACAAATCTGCCACAAGGGCCCTTGGTTTTCTATTATGAATAAAAAAAGGTCGAGGAAAAAATGAGTGATACAGATCAGACATGAGGATAGAGCAGGTTTGGGTCAGTTTGAGAATCTGAAGCAAGGCTTCTTAGAATTAAAGTAACTTAGGAGTCAGCTTAACTGTTTTGCAGTTCTGGTCAAGCTTTCACGGATACCCACTTTATAATCTTTTCCAGTGTAATAGTCGCCGACGTAGACCTCGACGATCGCATAAAGCTTAACATAGATTATCTCATCGAAATAAAGGTCGTCCACGCCTGGGAGAAAGAGACCGCCAGCACATGAACCTTTATTGAATTTCAGCGGCTTTCTCTGCATGTCCATCTCAGGCACCTTTGTGTGGTATGGCTTGCACAGAACGCCATTCGCTGGAGCTGAAAGGGGGGACAAGAGAGATAAGAAATGGTAAGAGAGAGACTAGCAAAATGGGGTTTGTTTGTGTTGGGGTTTAACGGCACATCAGCACAATTATGGCTATACTGTGCCTAACACTGTGGGTACATTGGTACATTTACACGTCAGATAGCTGATCTCTCTCTCTCTCTCTCTCTCTCTCTCTCTCTCTCTCTCTCTCTCTGTATATGTATATATAGATAGATAGATAGATAGATAGATAGATAGATAGATAGATAGATAGATAGATAGATAGATAGATAGATAG
>JBCEWB010057961.1:0-13832 GCA_039654565.1 Peronia peronii
TACATATATATATACATACATACATACACACATACAGACAGACAGACAGACAGACAGACAGACACACACACACACACACACACACACACACAAACACACAGAAACACAGACTAACACACGGACAGACAGACAGACAGGCAGAAAGACAGACAGATAGACACACTGTTAAAGATACCAACAGACAAACATACAACCGGACCCAAAACAGACAGCCAGCGAGACAGACAGTTCGATCAACAGACAGATATTTAGGCAGGTATGCAGGAAAGCCAATAGCTAGATAAAAAAAAATAGATCTGAAAAATCTTGAAAACTGAAGAAAGAAATGATGTCTGTTCTTGAGTTAACCGTTTCTCTGCTGGAACCCGGCCCTTTTGTTATGTTGTTCCCTCTGAGTTAAAATTGGTGACCTATGCCGGCAATTAAAAGCCATACAGTTATACTGTAGTTCATGTGGTTTTGGATGATAGTTGAACAGAACTTCGCTGAACCAGATCTGACTGCAATGGCTCTTCTCATTTCTAGTGGTCATAGTTAGGCTACCAAATCTTTATGATTGATCTGTCTGAAGTATGAGTAATGCTTGGACATATTTAAAGAAAAAACACAAGAAATTCCAGCTGTTCATGAACAAGTGATTCATAAAGAGGAACTGGGCAGAGGTAGAAAAGTTGACCTACTTGATGACATCAGCTGACAGGGCAGCGGCCACTAGAACAGCAAGAATGAGGAGCTGCATTTCGAAATCTTCAGAATTTCACTGTAAAGAGAAAAAGTATATAATGATAACAATAAAAACGATGAACTAACGGTTTATAGACAAATAATCATGACTGTCGAATGGATCAAATAAAAAGTAGACTTGAACAAACTATATAAATATTAAGACAGCCAGATAAACAGATACATAGACCAATAAACAGATAAACGCATAAATAGACAGTTATGGATGCAGATAGGCAGACACATGACAGACGGACAGATCGCATCGTATAATTCATCCGTACCTCTTTACAAATCAAGATTCAAAAATTATTGGCTTGTTTTTCGTTTTTATAATTGAAGTTGTAATCGTTGACGTTAATCTATCGTATTTTTAATTCATCTTTGGTATTTTCATCATTTGAAAGCCTTACATGTAATTCATTTTGAAAACACTGGATAATTCTTTTTAAGATGCTAATGGCTATGAACCTTTGGCCGGAAATTTTATCATAGGGTTGATGGAGAGGCAATAAAGATGCAGATGTTTCACTGAAACGAAAGCACAAAAAATGTGTCAAAGGGATTTAGTGAAAAGAACAAAACAGTTACAGTTGGTGTTATTTTTCAATGTGACGTTGAATACATAACAAATTAGATCAAAATAATAAAAGTAGACGATAATAATGCAAAGAAATGTAAAATGGAGAAATGATAATATGCTATAATGTGCTATATGAATGAAATATTGAACAACTATCAACAACTAACTTAAATATATATTTTTTTTTTCTATGTGGTTTTCTATGTATTATGTGCTCCCGAATAGTGTGTGTGTGTATGTATATGTGTCTGTGTGCTTGATCTCCCACTCCATTTTATTATTGGTTCATGTCCACAAAAAATACAGTTTCATATATATATAACAGCACGTTATGAAAAGTAGATAAATCATTGAAGCAAAATTGTTGACATCTGTAAGTTATTAGTGCAGACATTTCCTGCTATTGGCGACAATACAGAATTCATTTCATTTTTTATACCGATATTTCTCCCTCTCTCTCTCTTTGGTTCCTTGAATTTAGTTTACGACTTTTAAGGTCTATTTTAAGTCTAACCTTCGACATAAGGAATACGACCAGTATATTGCATTATATCCCGCTTATCTAAAATAATAACAACAATAATATCCTTGTCCCTTTGCCTTGAAATAATAGTCTATATATTTTGGCTTCAGTGGTCAACTTTAGTTAATATCTTGATAAGTCTTGCATTGACTACTATCATGTCTTTGAGCTCACAAAGATTCACCTATGGAAAGGCCAGCTGAGGCACAGACAAGAACAAGATAAAAGTATCACCTGTAAACAATGGCTGACTCCTGAGTTACTGGATCTCCTACCTGGTTATACAGTGAAACAGAAATGCAGTCGTCTACTCCTCTGATTTGTCCATCAAATATATTATGACCAGTGGTCACGTGACCAACATCGAGCGTTCAAAGGTGTCAAGTAGTATGAAATTGTATTCCTTACCAGATTATCAGTTGCCCGCTGGGCCTTATTCTCGCCCTCTTAGCAATTTATTTTTCGTTATAAGTGACTATGTAGATATCAGGATAGTCTTAATTTCAGTTTGCATGTATTTTTTAAATTAAGGCTGCTCTTTCGATGTTAGAAATGCATTCTTAATTTTTCCTATAAGATATTGTGCAATTAAATTGGGAAAGGTGATCAAGCTAGGTAAAAGCTGTGTTATTCAAAACTTACAGAAAATGATAACAGATCCGCTGTACAGCAAAGATCACAAAATAAACTCTATTCCTGGGGGAAAAAAACACGTTTCGACAGCACTTGAAATGACAGACCCGTGCGGACCAAATGCTTATTTCAGGCATGTCCAAAGTCTGGCCCTGGGGCCAGTTATGGCCCATGTTAAAATTTTCTCCTGCCAGCAGCCCCTTTGATGTTTATAATGAACCTTCATATGTTTAATCTTCCTCAAAGTTGTGTTGTTGTTGTTGTTGTTGTTGTTGTTGTTGTTGTTGTTGTTGTTTCCCAGTCTGACATTTTCTTCATTCTATGTAGTTTCAATAAGAAAGGACGAATACTTGACGTAAACGTTTAACTTGTATCGCACATGCCTGAGTGAAAAATCGTGAACTAAAGAACAATGGAACAATTCAGCACACATAATTTGAATGATCACTTGATTCATCATATTGGCCCTGATTTTTTGGACCAGACCAATCTTATTTACTATTCACTGATTATCGCATTCTTTAAAAAAAAAAAAAGTGCTTAGACAATATAAGAAACAACGACAGGAACAATGAATTTATCCAACGTTCGAGTCTTTCAAATCAATAGATACTGCACCAAGTTTCCAAATTAAAACATTATAGTCCTTGAAATTCTGTTCTGTGAAATACTTGTTTTACATCCTCAGTCTGCCCATTCTTTTCGCTAGGCAGAAATGTTATTTTCATTTCTGAAATACATGTGTTAAACAATTTTGAAGATTCTGGTGTTATAACAAAATTACTGGAGTAGGATAATATTCATCTTTTGTTATTTTTTGCTCTTTTCATGAACGATAATGGGTAATGCCATGTTTATTTTGGAGATAAATAAATCATAAACATGTAAACATATATAACGCTGTTCTTCTGATACTTCATTGATGTGAAGACTACTCCTCCACAAAGAAAATAATTGTTCTTTCTTCCTTACAGAATATTTTAAAACGTTTTAGGCTATCAATTCTGACTCTGCTGATAACAAATACATAATAAAATGTTTTTAAGAGTGGGAAGATATTTTGTTTTTCATAATACTGATGCGGTGGTATAATCAGCAGCTTATAACATACAGATCTGAATTTTAGAACTATTATCTTTGTCATGAGCGAAAACATTCTCAATCATTTTTTTAAATCAGTTAATCAGTACTAATAATCCAGTCTGAATAATTCTTTCTTAAGAATTACAGTCTGTCTTTCGTATAAGAGCCACAGAAAATGTAATATCGTCTATAGATGAACAATAATAACAAAAATATGTAGTCGATGACTAAGGTCACTGTTCTTAATGCTGCATGATTTCTCAGTACAAAGATCAACTTTCTCTGTCTTAGGCACTGATCGTTCACTGAGATATTGCCCAACCAGGATTTCCTGATGATAATGGCATTCTTGATACTTAATTAAGTTTGCAATGAATTGTTGTTTTTTTTTGTCAAGAATGCCTCATTGTCGGTGATCACATTATGCCTCCCACTCTTGATCTGACACTCCTCTGTGCCACATACACAATACAGAGGGTTGGATCGAAAGAAGTGGATCAGACACAATGTACAAACATAAAATTAAAATGAAACTGTACTTTTTGTGGACATGAACCAATAATAGAATGGAGTGGGAGATCAAGCACACAGACACATATACATACACACACGCACTATTTGGGAGCACATAATACATAGAAAACCATTTGGCCATAACAATCACTTACAGTCTGGTCTTGAAGCTACAGTTCTTAGTTCTATGTTTCAAAAAGACAACATAGAATAAATGGATGCGTGCAAGACCATCAGACTCCTGTAACCGAGGATATTCACATCATACATCTTGTTTTCTTATTAGAAAATTTAATGTTTAGTTTTCTCACCAAGCACTTATAACTTATTTCATCGTGAACGAAAGCTGAGTAGCAATGACATTTCATCTTTCAGCAGGGGAGATCTCTCTCTTAAGTTTTGAGCTTAACTTTATAACGGTCAGATGAAACTGTTGGAAGTCCAATGTTTGTGGAATGATTTCCACGTTCAACAAAGTACTGTGTTAGCTTAAATGGCAATGTAAGAGAGATATCTTGTCACTTTATTCTGTGTTATGCGGGAAATTATTGAGTACGGAAGCCAATAAACTTTGAGCACATTGACTCCTTAATATTTCTTGAGTTAATAAATAATTTCTTCCATGATCCCTCGTCAATGAGTGAACACATATAAGAAAACAGCACGGGCAGAGCAAGATAGATTTTTTTACATTTGCTCGACCCAACACCCCATGCGTTTGGCAGAGGAAAGTAACAGAAATGTCAAGAATAATCCCCATTCCTTTTCTGGTTCCACCACCACCCGTTTGGTGGGTGCCATTTACATTTTTTTCCCCTTTTCCAGGCTATACATTGTCATGACTCCTTGTCAATGACATCCTCTACTGTACGGATATGTTGACCTTTCCCAACATCCCTTCCTCTTTTTTTAAAAATTATTTTTGGCCATTGTATTCTGAGAATCTTCCTTAACCCTAAGAGTGTCGGTTGGAACTATCAGGATTTCTCGTATGGTATTTATTCGTGTTCTTGAAATTTGTTCAAGTCTAAAGGTCATAGTAATCGACGACTTTCTTGCTATAATGTGTGTGTGCGAGCGCCCGTGTGTGTGTGTATGTGTGTGTGTGTGTGTTTAAGAGGATTTCTAACGCAAAGTAATAGTCATTGGAGCCTATGACCAGATCGCTCCGTTAATACTTTTGCGGTTAAGCTACAGTTGATGAAAAGGAGGCAATGCGAACGAATACATTATGCCTATTCCCAAGCGTTTTCATGCCACGATCTGTGTATGACAGAGACAAATGTTACAGTACTTTAAAGCTCTCACCCAAGAACTGGAGCAGTAATGCTTTGTTTGGTGATGACAAATTTATCTGGAATTGTAATGAAAATGATGCAGTGTACTTCAAAAGCAACACACACACACCAATGCACACGCGCACACAAACACACACACACATATACACACACACACACACACAGAGAACATTGTTCGAATATACTTGTAAAAGATCAACCAACAATAGTCTACAAAGCACCTCCAAGATTAACTGCGTAATGTAATAAGATGTTTTATTACGACAGTGAATGAAACTGGTATTTGTCGATGATAGATTTGAATGATCTCCTATCCAGAATGATTCAGAGTCTAGTCAGGGCTTCGATTTCAGTTATTTAGATTTGATACTGTGGCTCAGACATGGTTCAGGGCTTGGCCTCAGCAAATCCCACCCTGTTGTTGCCCATATCAAAGGATGTGTAGTAGCTGCCGATGAACACGTCGCCCAAGATCCACAGAGGCCCTCTTGGTGCGGGCACGTCAATGCCAGCGAAACCACTCAAGCAGATAGTTCGGCCAAACTGCTTCACCTGAGGACGACATTTAGTGGATGTAATAAAATATGGATTTTGGCTCCTGGGAGGGTGACAGACGGTGAGGGCAGAGGAAAGGGAAGAACATGGAGTATAAGGCAAACTGAAAATAAGGAGAATGTGTAAGCATCGGTAAAAATAGGCAGAAAGGAGGGAGAAATATAGGTGAAATATGGTAGGAAAAAAGTGAGGAGGGCACAAACAAAGTTTTAAAAGTTAAAAGTGAGGAAGGACGGAAAATCAAATTCAAATGTTTCCAGAGAGAGAAAGGAAGGGAAGGGAAAGAAAGAACGAGATATCTAAAAAGAGAGCAGCGGCTAAAAGAGGAAACATTAAGAAAGAGAGAAACTGTGAAATTGAAAGAAAGACAAAGAGAGAAATGAAGAAAGATAGAGCACTACGAAATAAAGAAGAGGCAAGAAAGAATGAGAGAAATATAGAGATTTTGATAAAAATAGAGCAAAATATTATAAAAATAGACAGAGAAAGATGGGAGAGGTGAATAAGGCGGAAGAAGAAGAGGAAAAGAGAGTGCTTTTAGAATTAATGTCTGGTTAGAGATAAAATTTTTGAAATTTTGAAAAGAGTGTGCGAGAAGAAAGAGGATTTCCTGAAACAGAAAAGCATTTTCACCACGGCTTAGACGTTACAATTAAACTAAAAAAAAATCAGATCGATCGAGTGATCAATGGATAAAATCGCACACATTATCATCTAGAGCAACCTTATATTATTATCTAATCCCAATGAACTTGCCGGCCAGTGAAGTGGATGGCAAACAGATTGATAACTGTCCTAGTGGAGAATGATAGTGGTTTTGATAACTCGTAGCTGGATCTTCATAACTGATACCAAGTAACTCGAGAGTACCACAGTGAGTTTCACTATGGGTCACATCACTGATGTTATCACAATTGTGCGAACTTGAGTTAAACAAAGAGATAGGCGTGTCTTCACTTCTGCCGATCTTCTCTTACTTGGCCATCATCGGTATAACCCTATTACTAAGTCATGGATCTGATGATAGATTTTCAGGCCATGTCCCTGCACAATCCTGGTTACCAACTGAGCAAATATTATATTGCATTGTTTACTGATTCAGTCCGTAGTAAATAAAAACACCTATAGAGGTCATATCTGTTCTGCTAATAATTGAAAGATATTTACATGTATTTTTCCGCTTATCTCTATGGCTGTTAGAAACACATTGGATCATCTTTTATAAGAATGTATCTGAGAATATCATTATTATTGGTAAGTGTTTGGGGAAAGATCGTTTGGGTTTGAAACAGTGATTTAGTCTTTATTACACGAAATAGGCTGAAGCTGTGGATGGCTTGTGGAGAGAATACTAATCTATTCATCTCAGAGTTGTCTATCATGTATGAAACCTTGCAATCATAAGAAAGTAGGATTGTCTCGATTTTAACTGCGCTCCCAGTTTGGCCAGAAGATTTTATTGGGGTAGAAATGTCGAATTTTTAAATTTTGTTCGGACAGTGGAGTCGCCTCCTATTCTTAATCAGATAACCGCCAAGGGTTCTCTGACGACCATAACATACCCATGGGACTTCTGAAATATATTGGCTCCGTTATCCGAGAAGGCTAGACGTCGGGCTTCCCAATCCAAGGAGCAGGAAATCGTTGGGTCACTGATAAAAAGCAGGTTCTAGTTTTTCCCATCCCCATATAAGATTGGCAACACTTTCACACTGTCAGCGAGAGACAGACGGCTAACCTCTAGACCAAGGCGCCTCCTTACCATAACAATCGCCAACATTACCATACTATTAGCCCTACCATCACCACAAATACGACCATTGCATTCCGTCTTGATTTTCCCAGAATAGATTTGTTCCGACGAAGCGAACGGCTGGAAATCCCCCTCTAATTTTAGTAGGCGGGTACAAACACTCCAAACTGTTCACTACCATTGACATAGAAAAACACATAGATAATGGCACGGGACCGGTGACAATTATTGTTCTCGGATCTCGTGGTGGAGCGGTAACAAACGTCAGTGAGTGTTCTATTTTTAGCAGAAGGGTACAAACACTTCAGAGGGATTTCCAGGTTTTTGCTTAGTCGAATATGAACTATTACTATTGTCATCATTATCATTACCGCTGACACAATTGAAGACCAAGCATGTCCACTTCTCATACATAGGAGAAAACTGAAATTTTGTTTTTAGGACTTCTCTGCTTTCTGTTTGTTGAAAATATTTATTCAGACTATTGTAAAATTGACAATTGTTTTAAAAGATCTTTTTGTTTGTTATAGTTATTGATTCAAACTATTGCGAAATTTTATTTTTTTTACAACTTCTGTGCTTTTTGTTGCAGAAGTTATTGGTCCAAAGCATTGCTTTCGGCAATAGTGGCTGGTCCTTCTGGCCTTTTTTTTAGACAGGACAGTTAAGGCTCAGGGCTAAACCCATGGATAGTGACGTTGAAAATATTAAAACCGGACATCTGTTGTTTCTTTGTCCTCAGTCCTCAATTGTCATCATGAATAATTACAGGATGGCAGAGAAGTCTGGACTCAAAGTTTACGTAACAAGTGCTATGGAGTAGATGAAGCTGACGTTCAGATACTGGGCCTGGACACAGGACGAACACTTACCTGCAGGACGTACTGTGTAGGCGTCAGTGTGAACATTTTGCCAGCCAGCTGGAAGTTGATGTTGGGGAGATCAGGCACTTTGCTGCAGTCAATCATCCACTGGAGAGATGTCGATCAGATAATCAATCAAACAACCAATCAATAAATCAATCAACTATCCAATTAATCTGTCAATCACTGAAAGAATTATAATTGGCAAATTAATATTGAAAACTACAAGTCAAATAATCAATCATTTAGTGATTCGAGGGATTAATTAATCAGTCAGTCTTTCAATCAATAAATCAAACATGCAACAAGCTATTCATTTAAACAACCCCCCCCCCCCCTCCCGTTTCATGTATTCATCTATCCACCCAGTCATGGCGATTATTAAATCACTCCCACTGGAAATAATCGACTAATAATCAGTCACTTATGACTGTTACCTGAGCCAGTTCAATATGCAAGTGAATCTCACATGGATTTATGATATGTCTCAGAAATACAGAGAAAGTAAAAGTTAATGTAACAAAGACTATGTGAATGAAGCGTCTTTGTATTGTCCCTAATAATTTTTCTCCCATATAAAAAGTAATGTTGGAGAATTTGAAGACCTCTAACCCGCTGTTAGAAGACGCAAGCTAAAAAAAACACACACACAAAAAAAACGGTTTAGCCACACCAGGAGGTGAGATCGCTGGATTAGACGATTCTGTTAGGATTCATAGGAGAAAAAAAGACGCAGAGGCAAGCAAAGAAATAAGTAAGCAGATAGCATGGTGGAATGGACGGGTAAGATCTTCCTCAAAAACACAGGTCCTCGTGCACAACAGACTAAGATGGCTGATGTGGAAGATCTTTGTGACAGTGTATTGAGTTGAGAGACCAAGATATGACCAGACAAGAGAAGACAAGACCAGACAAGACAACGCAAGAAAAGATTTAACAAGAACTTACAGGCTAGAAAGGAAAATAAGGGACACCCCCCCCCCCCCCCAAGACGAATTATTCAGGATTTTAATATCAAATGTTCCTTTCCAGATAACCCATCCAGCTCCCAATAACATCAGATAGGGCGGATCCAGGTTAAATAGGTCATCAGCAAAACGGAGACCTGTGATTAGTCAAGCAGCGATCCTGTATTAACAACCTTACAACTGCGTGATAGTGGGCAGACGAATTAATAAATCTATATATAATATGTGCTTAGTGCAGATAAGTGGATACACCATGCCGATAAATACTGTTTTATATTCATGATTGTCGGGATGAATAAACGAGCAGAAATATGTGAAACCCTGGATTAACTTAACAAATACCGTAACAATAAGGATGTCAAGTCCCCACGGAGTTAGTAAACTATCCAAAGCTCATCGAAGTGCAAAGATATAAGGGTAGAATAACAATCTCACTATACTCAATCATTTATAGTGGGCTATCTTGTAAGCTTAATTGTATTTTGCTGCAGCCCTAGTAAAATTAATTGAATTTAGTGACTGTCTCAGTTTATTAAATGTCAATTGTTTCTGCTCTTCTCCGGGAATATGCGCAGAATGAATTATATTGGTAGTTATCTTGGATTATGAAAGTTGAAAATATTTGTTGTTGTCCCACATTATATAAAATTAATTGTCTTAGGATATCGCTTGAGTTTAATTCTTTAATTGTGTCTGTCCTCGTTCCGGAATGTGCTTGATTGATTGTGTTTGCTGTTATTCTAGGTTGTAAATGATAGCTGTGTCTTTTTTTGTTCTGAATTATAAGAGTTGAATTTTTGTCTTTGCCTTGTGCTGTAGATTCAATTCCATTTGATGGCTGTTTTGGGATATAAAATGTCTGTTCTTGTACATAAATGTGCAATATTCATTATGTTATGTCGTTGACTCTGATTTATGAGGATTAACCGAGTTTCAGGATTAACCGTGTAATGAGAGTTAACTAATTTTAAAGTGTCTCTAAGCTACCATGTGGTGACCGCGCCCCTTGTTGTCCCAAAATGATGTTAGGTCCCCTGGAAGTGTTTGTTGGTGCCTTGGACAAGAAGAGTCCCATAAGCTTTAGGATTACCAGGAGTGTGTATTCCAGCTGCATACTACAGAATTAGCTGTATTTGATGGTTGTGGTGGACTGTCTTGGAAATCATGGTAGAAGAAATATTACTAATCTGGAATTTCATCTGACATTTCTAGGGTTTTAGCAGTGATTTGTTCGAGCTCTCACGTCTCGTATTTTGTTGTTAGTAAAGAAAATATAACATTAATTTACTGCTGGATTGAAGAAAGTTAACAGTGCTTAGTACCATCCCTCACGTGTGGTAGTCTTTTGTTGCCCAAGAATATTTAGTGTGTATTTAATATTGCCCTAGAAGGATCGTGACACTGCTAAACAGTTAGTAGACCTCACCTCTCCCTGAGCGATGGGAAGGGCTCCCAGTTCCATATTTAGTTTGTCCACCTCAGAAGTTGGTCCGCCGATGAGAGAAGTGCCGGTGTCGGCGATGGCGTTACAGCCGCCCACGCAGTACTTGTTGGTGCTGTTGGCCACGTCAATCCTGTGGACAATATACGTAGCCAGCCGTCATTTACGGTGACTCGACTAATATAATAACGCCTTTTTACTTTGGCTGACAGTAATAATTACACGAAATAGTGAAATTAGAAATAAACTTATGTAGTGTCGAAATCCTTGATACATCTGGACCAGGGCATTTTTTTTTTATCAAAATATAGATAGCAAAGAAGATAAAAAATAAAGAGACAAATATTTTTTTTAAATGCGAACATACTGATTAGATTTAGATCTATATAATATAAAATATGTTTCACGATTAAGCTAGAAAAATCACAGAAATGCCGAGCCCACCTCAAAAAATGTGTACTGTCAAACTATCATACAAAGAGCGGCGGAAAAAAAATGTAATTCATTCAAGTGATGAGTGGGATGAGTAAACACTGAAAATTTCAGTGTGAAAGACAACTGAAACTAGTTCTGTTGACAGATTTGTTGTTGTTATTGTTGTTGTTGTTGTTTTGTTTTGTTTTGTTTGTTTTTGTTTGTTTGTTTGTTTTTTTTGTTTTGCTGTGTTTGTTTTTTATTTTTTGTTTGCGTGTTGGTTGGTTGGATGGTTGGTTGGTCGATTGGTTGGTTGATTGGTTGGTTAGTTGGTTGGTTGGTTGGTCGGTCGGTTGGCTGATTGATTGGTTGGTTGTTTGGTCGGTCGGTTGGTTGATTGATTGGTTGGCTGGCTGGCTGGTTGGTTGGTTGGTTGGTCGGTTGGTTGGTTGGTTGGTTGGCTGGCTGGTTGGTTGGTTGGTTGGTTAGTTGGTTGGTTGGTTGGTTGGTTGGCTGGTTGGTTGGCTGGTTGGTTGGTTGGTTGGTTGGTCGGTCGGTTGGGTGGTTGGTTGGTTGGTTAGTTGGTTGATTGGTCGTTAGTTGGTTGGTTGGTTGGTTGGTTGGTTGGTTGGTTGGTCTGTCGGTTGGTTGGTTGGTTGGTTAGTTGGTTGTTTGGTTAGTTGGTCTGTCGGTTGGTTGGTTAGTTGGTTGGTTGGTTGATTGGTTGGTTGGTTGGTATCTATCGTAAGTCAATTTTGATTCAACTATTTCTGAAGTGTTTAAAAAGAAAAAAACTATCTAGCAAGCATTCCCACTTCATATGAAACACATATTGACCCATGTATAACTATTGCCATGGATATGCAATGAAACTACTTACCCGTCCATTTTGAATTCAAAATATCCTTTGATTGTGACAGGCAAATAGGTGAAATCGCCGGTATATCTTGCAGGATCAACTCCACCCAGTGTCAGTTCGCCACCTGTGGAAGCCTCAGGATCTCTGCAGGCACAAGGAAAACGCAATAACAATGTACGCACACCCTGAACAGATGATATTGATAATTTTATCATAATGAAAAATATTGTAATCATCTAGGGCATTTCAGGGCACAATTTAAAAACATATTACAACCATATTTTAGAAACTACATATTACACTTGATACTATGATTTTAACATGAAACTAATCTTTACATCCTTTACATGTGTTGAACCGCGCATGTATTTCAACAAAATGTCATTCTGAGTGAGACAAAGAACGCTCCAAAGGACACAATTTAAAAATATTTGTAAGAACTAACACATTAACAAGTAAACAAAACTATGCCGACGTTTTTAAAGCATTATACATTTCTATGTAATAGTTTTAAAAGAGGCGAGATCACAAAACTGAATTTCCACAAAACCAAATAAAGCCAAATAAATGGAAGCAAATAAATAAATAAATAAATAAATAAATAAACAAATAAATAAATAAACAAATAAATAAATAAATAAATAAATAAAAACCTCACGTTTCCGTCAGCGTGACTTGCAAAGCTTGGAAACTTCAGACGTCCAACCACTACAGATCCTACATCGGTGTAATACAGTGGTGATTTATTCTAAAGCAAACTTAACCGTTAAACATTTTTTAGGAATCATTGATTCAAATTCCTGGATCTGGTCACTCCAAACTCTTCCTTAGCCAAATAATAATAATAATAATAACAATAATAATAATCATCATAACAACACACATTCAGGTGTGTGCCATTTGAACAGCTGGCAAACGTTAAGATTTCTAACAAATTAGATACGAATTAGATACCGAGATTTTGATGGGTGGAAATTATGGTCTTCTTTTTTGCCATCCAAACATAAATTTATTTTGTACCTGTCCAAGAAGAAAGAGAATACAGGCTGTTGGACCAATTTTTGTTCTACCATGTTGTAAAAAACTGGCACAACGCCATCCACAGCAATCTCAGCATAGCCCATGCCCAGGATTCCATCAAATTTGGCGGCCACGAATGTAATGCCAGGTTGGGTCACAGCCTCGGCGAAAGTTTGGTTCTTCACAGCCAATCCGGCAACCTGTGGATGAATTCAGATTTTCATTGCCAAGATGAATAATTACTATTGATGTGTACTGGTGATGATCATCATCATGATGATAGGAATAGCCAACTAGATTCGAAAATTTGGCTAGTAATACCAGCTTGTTCAATTTCTAGTATATCAAGTTCTTCATATTGTTATTTGCTTCTTATTGATATATTTGATAAGTTGCCGATAGGCAAATTAAAATGATGATGAGACTGTTGCTGCTGCTGCTGCTGCTGCTGCTGCTGCTGATGATGATGATGATGATGATGATGATGATGATGATGTGATCTAAACATGTACTTTTTTAAATTTCTTTTTTAAACAATTTTGAAAAGCCTCTCCTATACAATAAACAATCATTTAATTAACATTTCCTTTCGTGTACAGCAAT
>JBCEWB010057983.1:0-13831 GCA_039654565.1 Peronia peronii
TGTGAAAGAAACCCTGAAGATCCACAACATCCCACCCAGCCAGGCCATCCAGCTTGCCAGAGACCGAAAGCTCTTTCGCTCCTCGACGCCCTAGACGGCACAAGAGGACAGATAAAAGAAGAAGAAGAAGCTGTGGGCAGAAAACAACGTGTGACATTCCTGCCAATATTTGGATTATTTGAGTTGAGGCAACGATCAAAACATAGTTCTAAAGTGGATGTATGTAGTATACATTGTCAATGTTCAAATTGATCTGTCAATCTCTACATTCGGGCACACAGTCAAACAGATGAACAGAAATACATTAAGATATCATTAGGTGACAGAAATCTCTCAGTTGGATATTTTCTGATGGAGGAATGGACAACCTTTTAATATCTGCAGGCTCTGAAAGAATTAACGTCTCTATTGTAGTTAAGATGTTATTTCATTTTGTGGTTGAGAGTTCAGCGTTCCTGTAAAATTTAAATCTGAATAATATTTTATCGCTCTCAATGTCATAAGAACACCCATCTAGCCTTTATGAAGAAAAGAGATGATCACGTTTTATTTGTTTATCTATCATATTTTTTCTTGTTTACATGGATGGAATAGGAATCCCTCTTTTCCTTCCCCCAAATTTAGGACAAAGATGAATGGCCACTTTTTAATACTAAACGTAATCAAGAGTTATATAGTAACTGTTATATCTAATTGACGTTGGGGAAATGATAGTTGTATCCTATATCAATGTAGGGTGAGTAGTTTCCTTTTTACTATATTTCATTTGGAAAGTCCTGGAAGCATATTGTAAAGTGGCACTTGGGCAAAGCTAAGGTAAAGACGTCACACTGAAAATGACTATATCAGGTCACGCAGTAAGCCAGAGATGTAGAGTTCATCAGAAGGATTTTTAAAACTCAATTTCCTTCAAAACATAATCATCTTAATTCGACGTTTATGAGGTTGTCATCTCTTGTTGTGTCCCAAATGTTATAATTTTGTCCCACTCGAGAACATTACAATGATAATAGCATTCCCTGTTTTATCATAGATCTAAAATTGGCTACTTGTATGAAAGTGTCATTGAACTTATTGTTTTTGTGAAATATCCCGTCGTTTTATAGTTTAACCCTTCCTTAGGCTATCGGTTCAGTAAAATGCCCGCGTTTTCTTCGGTCACTAACCGTATTTGTATGTATTTCGCATTGTTTGTTTTTTTGTTGATGTTGATTTAATAGGCAGTTCATGTCTTTATTTCTACACTGATATTTAAAAATTCTTGCCAAGTGGACTGCAATAGGCGTAATCGTGCCAATAGGAGTTAAATCAAAAGACAGCAAACTATCACGTAAAATGCCACTATTGTCAAAAGTGACATTGGGAGTGATTGCTAAGAGCACTATTCATAAAACAGTTCGGGTAGAAAATATTGCAAATTGTTTCCTCTGCTTTAAACTTAATGTTAACTGCGTGATAGAGTTTGTGTTACAGTTTTCCATCTTTAACCCACTGTCTTCTTGCGCACCCTGGGAGGGCGCAATTAATAATCGCCTGTCTAAGTATGGAAAAATTATAACATGATGTAATTTTTTTTTCTCTTCTTTGAAAATGTTTTAAGTTATGTAAATAGGAATCAGAGTTATTTCCCCTTAATTTCATCCGCCATTTTGTGTGCACAACAAGACAATTGTTGAAAAAAAAATTGGGCCCAACTGTGACCTCCTCAAACGGGTAAGCATTTGACAATAGGTGAGAATTTGACAATGGATATATATTTACAAGACTAAATCATTTGTGTTTACTGGTAAATAAGAGTTTTTGCTGAACTGCTTAGTTTCCATTGAACGTTTTACCCGTTTGCCTATGCACCCTGGTAGGTTGCACTAGCAATGGGAGGGTACCTCTAAGTGGAGCTGATTTAGCAAAATTGAAAGCTATTTAGATCAACTTTCTCATTATGTTATTCACATATACATACCAAATACCTAACACTAACATTATGATAGCCATATTTAAAAGCATCTGGGTTGCTCTACATATCAAGAGTTCTAAATCTAGATGAATTTTATGTGACGAAAAGGTAAAATAAACTTACTTTGCATGTGTGGGTGTGCCTGGTGACAAGTAGTAGGGTGTAACACTGTTATACATGTTTTACCTACAAAAATGAGGTGAGACACGATGAAATCAGGTGCTCGTCAAATTTTAAGCATATGGAGTTATTGGTATCATTGTGAAGATTGTTCATTTCCTTTCTGTGTTTGCAAAAATTCTTGCTCTACCGCTTGCTATTCTTCTACTTCTTAAGTAGAAGTTGAGAAAATTGTCAATTAAAGACGGTGGGGGGGGTGACCTGTTTGCTGCAACTGCAGTTAGTGAGAAAATAGCTGATGATTTTTAAAATCCTTATCAACCCTTATTAGGCCACGACACGAAATTATAATTTTTGGGCTTTTTACTCAATCTGTTTCAGTAAATTTGACTCTGAAATGTATTTTTAGATTGATGTAGAAGTGTTCTGTGAAGAGAAAAACAATTGCGTTAAAATTCATTCACTAGTGAAAAACACGTGATTTCTCCGGTCGCCTCAATCTGATTTCATCGTGTCGCTTCTCAAATGCAAAAATTAACTCTTTGGTATCTATATAGAATAGATGAGAAATAATTATGAAGGCTGAATAGGGCAAGGCGGTGCTTTCCAAAGGGTTAAACCCAACGGATCTTATACATTTGGCTTGATTTTATTTCCTTTTTCCGGTGTCTTCACAGGCCACACACATTTACGGCACATGGGTGGTATCCATGTTAGAAGAAAAATTCTTTGAATCTGAAATCCTCTTGATACCTCCTGCAAATGGACATGCCTCAGATGAAGACAGTGGTGATGACGATACAGGAGAGAATTTCAACAACTGTTAACTGCAAGCAGAGATAAGCTACCGAATCGTCCGGTAGGCTAAAGACGGCGGGCATAAAGAAATACATGGTGTCATAAAAGTGGATGAGGAAGAATGCGAAGCCGAGGAAAATGAAAATGAAAATGTTGGCATGAAAGGACCTGTGGAAAAAAAAGACCAAAAAACAAAAAACAAAAAAAAAAGAAAGAAAAGCTGTAAAATGAATGTAGTATGTGTGTCTGTGTGTGTGTGTGAGAGTGCGCGCCCGCGAGCATTCGATTATAGGTTCGGCAACACGGAAAACATGTTGAAGAACAATAACCTTGTGACACTAACTTCAGACGGCGATGCTGTCTTTCCAGGGCACGCCTTCAAGAGGTGGTCAAAGAAGCAAAATACCATTTATTAACCTGTCACAATCGCAGTGTATAAAGCCTAAAACTGCAGCATGAGCGGTGTCGACAGGACCGACCGAAACATCTCCTGCTACTGCCAACATGAGCACTAAGAACTGGTGGTGGCCCTTCTTGGCTTGGCCCTTTGATCTTGTGGTTTAAAACGCCTGAATCCTCTCTGGCAGACACAACATTTGGACTCGCTGGCATTTTGTAGGTCCATTGTGAATACCTACATGCTGTGGTACCACTCTTCTACGAGATCGAGCTACAGACCAAGACCATTGAACACCAGAGTTCCAGTAGAAGTGCGACTTGCCGTACTGGGCACTTCAGTGCGACCTACCTACCCAGATAAGATGTGGACCCAGCAAGAATACCAGGAAGGATGTTCCAAGTGTCCACATCAAGCTTGCTTCAACCAGTTCCACGGCATTAGACGTCGGAGTGAACCTGTCGGTCTCTAACAAAATGCATGCGGTACCCGACTATGCTTTGCTGATCGTTCTAATCTGATAACTTTTGTTTAGTTGAGATTAAAAAAAAATTCTGAAAAGTTATTTATCTGTGTTTCTTATATATCTTTCTGTGTTTACATGTATATATGTGTTTGAGTTACATTTTTATGATCAAATAGCATGGTGACTGGCTTCTATGTGATGAACTAAGCAGCATTGTAAACTCCTAGAACAATATAACGAAACACTGACATCCGAATGACGAAATATAGTGATATCCATTTAATTTTCAGGTACCCATTCATTGCTAGCGCACCCCACTAGGATGCAGCTCGAAAATGACCTTCAAACTTATATTGTCTCAAAACCACTGACAGGCTATCTTAATAGCAACAAACCATCATAGAAAAGTATAACGAAACATAAAAAACTGCTAAAAAAAAAGACACCTTGGTGTAATATGGGTTAAGATCAGGTGATCCCAACACTGTGAAAGTAAATGTCCCGTTTCGTCTTTTTGTTTTTTAGAACCTGAATGGCGATCGAAAAGTAGGTGGCAGGAAATTTACTGAATTTAATGACTTATTACTCATCACTGCCATCAGAAATGAGAGGAAGCGAAATCCTGGTTGAATGGAGGCGGAAACACATTGCATGACCATGTGTCAAACACTTTGGAATAGATGTATCCACTTTTTTTAATACCAATTTTATATTCAGAAAAAAAAAAACAGAACTTTTGAGAGGAAACAGAAACCGGAAATCGAATTTTCTTCTAGAAAAAAAAAAAAGAACAAACAAATAAATAAACAACAAAAAATCAGGACGCAACTTCCCACTCCACTTCCGATATGATTGTGAGTTGTAGTTCATTGTCATTTATCTGACAAATATCAGCATTTGCCTCCCCTGCGTCTTGAATTATGACTTTGGACAAGTAGTCATGGTGGTTCACGGGGCACAGCTATGTTGACATATGAAGTTTGACACAACTAGAACATGTTCTCATTTTCTTTGGGATCATATGGATTGTTGTGAACGTATTTATTCATACAGTGTTCCTCATACTGGATACCCAGTAGCTTCCTGTAGTTTTTATGTTCAAATGCTTGCAGCCTTATTTCACTCTGATCACACATCCAGACAGCAGATTGGATACCACCATTCACATCAGTTCTAATTCACACCATAATAAAGGCGATTTAAGGCTTTTCTTGTCTTCCATGTAAAGATAATCAGTTTTACCCACGCTTACGTAAACAAACTTTGTTAATAACAGGAAAACATATGGTAGATAAAAATATATTACAAATATCAAAACACAACATTTAAGGAACTTAACATGCAAATGTGTTTGTGATATTAAGAATGAAGAGTGTGTGGAAAAATGTTCGGATGATTCCCGAAAACAAGGACGGTTGCTGTAGGCAACAAATATTAAAAAAAAAAAAAAAACTATAAAAATATACCCTGTGCACTTGTCCAAAGAGCTTTGATAAAGTTGTAGTGATATTGCAGATGTCAGCTCAGGATCAGAGATGCTGACTCCTGTGACACTTTGGCCACGATCATTTTACCGTATTTTTGAAATCGTCAACATGTCAGACCCTGACTAGCATTCTTTTCATTTAACAAGTTTTGCTACAGACAGAGAACAGCCTGTGAAATTTCTACCGATATTTGGAGCTCATCTTGTAGTAGAAGAAAATGTTGACGCTCGAGTTGATGGAATGAAAAACGATAGGAAAAGAGTACATCGCGACAAATACATTGGAGTATATACCTTTAACCCTTATCTCCGGCATAGCAAAACTGAGGAGATTAAATATGATCCCTGGTGTGTAGCAACCAATCAAAACAGCCGCAATAATAGCCACCATAGACATGGTCTGTTGGTCTCGTCTTGAAATCACTCTAAGCTGATTGTCACCTCCAACCGACTCCGACCTCCACTGGGCTTGTTGCTGGATCTTCACCACCAGAATTATAGTAAACAGAAGAACAACCACAAAGGAAGTCATAGTTGATACAGCAGTCAGGATAAAACTAATGCCTTCGAACTGTGGAGCGTTATCTCTGAATCTCACACACAGCAAAGTTTGATTTCGTTCTGGATAAAATGTCCAGCTCATGTGCATGGTGAAGTATTCTGGCATAATAGATAGCAAATTCAGTAGACCTATACAGACTATGACTATGGCAGCTCTCCGTGGTGTGATGAGTTGTTTGACTTTGAGTGGGAACAGAATACAGAAACATCTCTCTGCTGTGACAAAGGCTGTGATCCATCCCGTAGTGCGGGCAAAGTAAGAATGAGGTATACCGGCGATCCAAACCCGGACTTCACTAGCCATGAATGGAATAGGTGAATTAATAAACAGCGGTTTAGCGCAGAGTCCAAACCATTCTATTGTCAATAGACTACATAGGTCGGATATGGCCAGAGCGAAAAAGCTGATATTGACAGTTGTAGTGAAGCCTTGTCGAGAAAAAACAATGACATTGATGATGTTGACTCCCAGTCCAAAAAGTCCTACAGTAGCGACGATGAAAATGTAGTTCACAGTCTCAAACAGCTGTCTTTGATTGTCTGTCAATAAATGTGTTCCTCGTGTTGTTGTCTCCCAGTGTTGTGGAGTACCCAGACTATTGGAGAAATAGGTGAACGAAGCCATCTGTAGTTTCCCAGATATGGTACTTTTGTATCGAATTCTTTAATACTACCGGTTGTGTGAGAGAGAAAAAAAAGAAGCTCTAATCGGATGGAATATTACCTTAGCAATGCCGGAAAGCATATTGTGGAGAGAATGATAAGGCAAGTAAATGCCAGTGCATGTATTCTATTGTCCAACCTGTACTCTTGCCTTCTTTTTCAAAGGTTTCCTGTTTAGCTTACTATATTATTGTCTCGAAGTCCTCTGTTTTGGTCTAATATTTGAAATTGAAAAGCATCAGGGCATGTGTTTGGGAGATATTTCTCTTCAACAATGAGTCTATTGTCGATCTGGTGACTTTAAATTTATATTCTGAAGTCAGACAAAGAAACGCCACAAATGATGATAATATAGTAATAGTAATAATAATAATCATAATAATCCTAATAATAATAATCATAATAAAAATAAAAAGATGAAGCCCCTTTCAAAACTAAGTGTATCAATCACAAATAGGCAATCAATACCATAGTAGACCTGTGCATAATTGAAGAATTTCGTTGCCGAATTGGATCTTTCTTGTCTACAACCGGTTAAAATATTTTTTTTTCTGTTATGTTTGACATTATTACCAAACGGATTTAACCCTAGTCGATTGTGACCCGGTTAATGTCTATTATTTGATCACAGACAAAAAAGACCACTGTGTGATTTTTACTCAGCTGGCCATTGCGTGGAGACACGGAACAAAAGTTATTAAAAAAACTACGGTAGGTGTTGAAACTCAAATAATTTTATTTTAAACTTTTACTTCACAAATCGTCGGAGTGTCGAATTCTGGTGCAGTTTTACATCAGATACAGCCTTATTATTCTCTAGAGTTACAATTTTAAGTTGATCACAAAAGCTTGCGATAACTTCCCAGCGAACATTATGGAGCAGAAAATGTGTTGAGCTTTGATACCAAAGAAGGAAGTTGTGTGGTGTGTGGGGTCGGGGGTAAATTACTAATCATTAATTACTCTGTGACAACGACTGCTGGAGAAAAGTGCCCTGAGCCCTTCGTTCTTGATCATTGTCTTGCGTAGAACGACGCGAAAACACTTCATAACATATAAGGCTTTGAATGGTCGTTTGATGACCGGTCATAAGGGAAATATGGATTATAATACATGACTATTGTGACCGGTCACCATAATCGATTATGCACAGGTCCTTTTACACAGTGAAGTTTAAGGTGATTCAGATTATGTGAGCTGAGACACTGATCAGCGAACAATTTCTTTCTCAAAATCTTAAGAAGTTGTGGTAAACTTTATGTATGTAGTATGCATCGTCTTAGTTCAAACTGATGTCTCAATTTCTTCGGACACACAATTAAACAGCAGAATAGAAAACATTAAAGCATTTATGATGATAGATATCCCTCAGATTAGAAGTTTTCTGATGGAAAAAAAGCACAAGATATCCATGAACAGCTTTCAACCAACCTTTAAATACTTGCGCGGTCTGAAAGAATCAGCGTTCTTCTTTAGGATATTATTTCATAGTCTCTCGTGACTGACAGTTCAGCTTTCTTGGAAAATTTAAATCTGAATAATATTTTATCGCTCCCAGTATCACAACCAAATCCAGTCTGTCCGACACAAAGAAACGAACGCGTCGTATTTATTTATTTCTTCATAGTTGTTTTTCCCTTTTTTATATGGGTGGAACAGGAATCCCTCCGTTCCTTCCAACAAGTCAATGACAGAGATGAATGGCCATTATTTAATACTCAAAATAGTGGTAGATTTGTATTAATATATCTATATGACGTTCAGGGAATGACAGTTGTATTCTATATATCAATGTAACATGAATAGTTTCCTTCTTTATTATATTTCATTTGGAAAGTGCTTCAGGCATATAGTGAAGTAGCACTTGCGCTTTACTAAGGGTAAAGATGTCAAATTGAAAATGACTACCTCGGGTCAAGCAGAGAGCCAAAGGTGAAGAGTTGACCTGAACGATTTTTTAAAATTCAATCTCCCCGAAAACACCATTCTCATAATGCGAGCTTTATGAGGTTGTCATCCTTAGTGGATCCGACATTTTATCATTTTGTTCCACTCAAGAATCCCAGAATATTACAATGATGATAACATTCTCTGTTTTATCATAGATCTTAAAGTGGCTGTCTATATAAAAATGTCATCTAACTTATTCTTTACGTCAGATATCCCGCCGTTCTATAGGTTTGACTCTTTATTAGGCTGTCAGTTCAGTAAGATGTCGGTCGTTATTTCGGTTAATAATCCTATTTGTATGTAATTTTACTTCACGATATGTGTTTTTGCTTGAAAGGTTATTCTTTCGTATTTTTTTGATGTCGTTTTACTGGACAATCAATTTCTTTATTCCTACACTGATTTTTAAAAATTCTTGCCAAGTGGACCGAATATCACATGTATGCGTAATCGTGTTGATATATGTGCTTTAAAATCAAAACACAGCATATCATCACCATAATGTCACTGCTGTGAAAATGGCATTGGAAGTTATTGCTACTAGCACTGTACACAAAGTAGTTCGAGTGCAAAATGGTGCAAAGTATTTCCTCTGCTTTTAAACGGAATGTTGTTCAGACATCAAATGCTGGGCTTATCAGTGGACACAATATTGAACGGCTCAACGATAAAGAAGGCTCAGCATTCGGACACTGGACCCGAGGCAAGGTGCAACCGTCAGAAACGCAAGGCAGAATTCAGGATAGGCACTACTTGTTTCGCTCTCACCATCAAAGGTGGCAAAAAGGACAAATGGGAACCTGCCATTGTGTCAGAAACAGCTGGGAAGACAGTGGCAGAAGTGAAGATTCAAGTTACCACTGTCCACCGCCATTTCAACCAACTGAGACTTAGGGTGTGATTTTGTGATGCCTTCGACATGGACAATGCGTTTTTTCAGCTTCCTGCCCTCCAGGCACTCAGCTGGAAGGGAGGTGTTATAGGACCTACTTATTTCCCTTGGACAAGAGTTGTTTCCCTTGGAAGCCAAGACTTGTTTTTTTTAGAGAAAATGTTCATTTTATGATTATTGTGATTATTTATTTTAATCATCAACGTAGGTCTTGTCAAAGATAATGAGTTATTCACATGTCTCTGTCCATGTCCTTATATGATGTAATATGGATGTGAAATATTTAATATGATGATGTTTGTGGCTATATTTACACCACCAATGAAGAACAATGTATGCACCACGATGTCCGAATCGTTTTAGTGCAATAAATGGAGTTAACTGGTACGCTATGAGTTTTCTGTGTGATCACTCTATGATTGGTGGATGCTCGATGATTCACAGCATATGAGGACACAAATGGATATGGCAATTTCTATGTGTGTCGTATGTATGAATAGACAGATATTACTGTATCGTATGACAGCTGCGTTCCTTCAGAGATTGGACAGTCTGTGATGCAGAAATGCACAAAGTATCTACAATTTTCAACAGATATTCTAACTAAGAATTTGCCACCAAAGAGCCTGCTCTGCCTAAGACTTGCAGGCGTCTTTATTGTTATCAGGTGTTGGACTTCTGCCATTTATTGATTGATATTGTTATATGGTACGCTGTCCATAACCATCTGCGAGCTCTGATAGAGGCAATTTTCTGCTTTTAGCCCAAAAGTGTCATTTCTTTTTCTGGCATGATTAAGAGTTCAGCTTTCGTGGTAAATTTCAGTTGATAATAATGCCTCGATTCCCGTAATTTACATCACAAACCTTACAGTCTGTGTTAAACAAACAAACAACAAACAAGCAAACACCGTATTCATTTATCATGCATTTTTTCTACCTTTTTACCTTACCTAAATTTCATTTCAGTTTCTCGTTTTTGTCTATTTTTGCACATTTCAGCACATAAGATTCCATGTAATGAGTTTAGTCGGAATCATTAGAATTCACCAACATTTTAAACAGCCCCCACGTACATTGCCTTTACGCTAACATTTAACCCCGGATATCCGTGTACATATCCGATACAAACCTGTAGCAAAGGCTCAAAGACCACTGGTCAAGTCACAATCATATTGCAGATTCACTTCAGGTCTGGAGACGCTGACTGATGTGTCAGTTTACCAATGATCTTTGCTTTTAACCTTTGCTGTCTTTGTGGAATCTACCATTCACATTAGTTGCAGTTAGCTGCACAATAAAAGGCTATCCCAGGACTTTTGCCTTTCTCCTTTCTCAAATATTATCAGCTTATTCGACACTAACATGATCAAACGTTTGTAAATCACAGGAAAAGATACAGTATCTATAAATATGTTATGGACATCAAAGAAACAATAACAGAGGACATTAACGTGTAAATTAAATATGTTTGTGGCATTGAAAACGATAGGAGTATGATTAAAAAAAGAGAGAAACACAATGATGGTTTCCAGTAGGCCACAAACATTTGAAGAAAACATCAGTATAAATATGCTCCGTGCACATATTGGGTCCAATCGTGTAGCAAAGACTCATAGAGCATTGATGAAGTCACAGTCATACTGAAGATGTCAGTTAAGGATCAGATATTCTGACTATGGCAATTTACCAGTGAGTTTTGCTGTTGATCTTCGGTGTATTTTTCAAATCTGAAAAGCATCAGACCCTGACCAACCTTATCCTTTATCAGGTTTTGCTACAGACAGAGAACAGCCTGTGAAATTCTTGCCGATATTTGAAGCTCATCTTGTAGTAGAAGAAAATGTTGATGCTGGAGTTGATGGAATGGAATACGAAAGGAAATGAGTACATCGCGACAAATACATTGGAGTATATACCTTTCATCCTTATCTCTGGTACTGCAAAACTCACGAGAGCACATGTAACCCCTGGTGTGTAGCAACCAACCAAAACAGCTGAAATAACAGCCACCATTGACATGGTCTGCTTGTCCTTTCTTGAAATTACCCTACGCTGATTGTCACCTCTAACGGCCTCCGACCTCCATTGAGCTTGTTGCTTGATCTTCACCACCAGAATTACGGTAAACAGAAGAAGAACTACAAAGGAAGTCATACCTGATACAGCAGTCAGGACAAAAGAAATACCTTCAAACTGTGGAGCGTTATCTTTGACTATCACACCCAGCAATGTTTGGTTTCGTTCTGGATAAAATTTCCAGCTGATGTACATAGTGAGGTATTCTGGCATGATAGGCAGCAAATTCAGTAGACCTATACAGACTATGACAATGGCAGCTCTCCGTGGTGTGATGAGATGTTTGATTTTGAGTGGGAACAGAATACAGAAACATCTCTCTGCTGTAACGAAGGCGGTGATCCATCCGGTTGTACGGGCAAAGTAAGAGTGTGGTATAGAGCCGGTCCTAGTCCGGAATTCACTTGCCACGATGGGAATGGGCGAATTGACAAACAATGGGTTCACCCAGAGTCCATACCATTCTATTGTCACCAAACCACACAGGTCAGATATGGCCAGAGCGAAAAAACTGATATTGATAGTCGTATTGAAGCCTTGTCGAAAAAACACGATAGCATTGACGATGCTGGCTCCTAGTCCAAAGAGCCCTATAGTACCGCTGATGAAAATGTGGTTCACAATTTGAAATATCTGTGTCTGGCTGTCTGTCAATAAATGTGTCTTTTGTGTTGTTGTCTCCCAGTGTTGGGGAGTAGCCATATTGGTGGAGAAATAGGTGGACGAAGCCACATCTGGTTTCAGATTTTTTTTGTAGAAGTCTAGAATATTCCCCGTGGCGCCAATTCGTAAATGACTGTATGAGAGAGAAAAATATTTAGTTACTGTGCAGGATCATAAGCCTTCAATATGGAAAAGTATATTGTGGAAAGAGTGGCAGAGCAAAGTAAATGCACAGATCTATTCCACTGCGAGGGTTATGATGATTCAGATTATTTGAGTTGAGACAAAGATCAAGACAATATTTCATTCCCAATATCTAAAGTGGATGTATGTAGCATTTATCGTCAAAGTTCAAGCTGATCTGTCACTCTCTGTTTTCGGGTACACAGTCAAACATTAAGAAATACATTAAGGCATCATCATACGACAGAAGTCTCTCAAAGTGGGATATATTCTGATAGAGAATAGCACAAGTTATCTAAAGTTATCTAAGTTTTAATATCTTTAGGTTCAGAAAGACTCAGCGTTTTACTTTTAGTTGTTACAACGTTTTCTTTCGTGGTTGAGCGCTAAGTTTTCTTGGAAAATTTAAATCTAATACTGTCTATCACTCCCAGTGTTATAGCAAAATCCAGCCTGTACGAAACAAAGAAATGATAACGTTTTATTTATTAATTCGTCATAATTTTATTTAAAAATTTTATTTTCTTTTGTATGGATGGAACAAGAATCCCTCCTTTCATTTCCTCAGATCTATGACAGAGATGAATGGCCACTCTTTAAAAAACAAAAGTAGTACTAGATTTATATAGTTACATCTAACTGCGTTGAGGAAATGACAGTTGTAGCCTATATCAATGTCGGATGAGCAGTTTCCCACTTTATTACATTTCAATTGGAAAATCATAATAAAGTGGCACTTGGGCAAATCTAAGGTTAAAGATATCAAATTGAAAATGATTACCTCAGGTTACATGAACTGTTAGAGGTGAACAGTTCACCTTACCGATTTTCAAAACTCAATTTCCTTCAACATATCACCTTGTTAATTCGACTGTTATGGAATTGTCGTCTCTTAGAGGATCTGAAATTTTATCATTTTCTCCCAGTGAAGACCGCGAGAGTATTACAATGATGATAGCCTTCTCATCTTTATCATAGTTTTACAAGTGGCTATTTGTATAAAATTTTGATTGAACTTATTTTTTATGTCAATCATCCCAGCGTTGTATAAGTATGATTCCCTTATTAGGCTGTCAGCTCCGGAAGATGCCGATGGCCATCTAAATTATTGATCCTATTTAATTTTACTTCACAGTATGTCAGAGAAAAGTACAATGTCCCACAAGGATTAGGCGAGGTCTTAATATTTCTTTATTGTTAGTTCTTTTCCTTGTAAATTGTTTCTTTGGTATCTATTATTTCTGATGTTACTTTAGGGAATTCATTTCTCCATAACTACATTGATACTTAAAAATCGTTTCCTGGTGAATATCATGTAAAAGTAGGCGCATTGTACTCGTAACTGTTTGTTGCGTTGTAAAATCTCAACATAATACACAGTCATGTGTCACTGCTTTGAAAGTGACATTTGAAGTTATGTAGTTTTCCATCCTTAGGATCCGGTGATCCTAACACTGAAGGTTAATATCTTATTTCGTATTATTGTTTTTTTCTTCACTGCGGTGTCAAAATAATTCCCTTAAAGGGGTAGTGCAACATCATCTTGTTGTGTCAAGTTTCTTTTTGTTTTTGCCTCAGATGAAATGTTACGGTTATTGTAAACCCACTGACATACAAATT
>JBCEWB010057994.1:0-13830 GCA_039654565.1 Peronia peronii
ACACACACACACATACACACACACACACACAAAATGATGGACGAAAAATGGCGGAGTGTGGGAGGAGGGGGGGGGAGAGAAGGAGCATAGAAAGTACTTTTGATGACGTAGTTAAAAAAAGACAAAACATTACACTGGGGCCACCTTATCGTCTTGCACTGACTGCAAACTCATAAATGGAGACAGAGAGAGTGGTGGGGGAGGAGAGGGAAAGAGAGAAATCGGGGTGGGGGGGGGGGAGGGGGAGGAGGAAAGAAAGTACATCTGATGACGCAGTTTAAAAAAAAAAGAGAGAGAGAAAAAACGGACCATCTTACTGTGTTGCACCGACTCCTCCCACTCTTCTGACTGTCAAATCAAACGTTTTTATCTCCCAGCTGTGAGCCACGTACAATAAGCCACTCAAGTCTACAGACCGCGGTGTAGTGTTGATATCTGAAGTGCACATGAAAGCTGGAAAGTACTAAATGATACTAGCAGTTAGTGATATGAAAAGGACCGGGATAGGGGAGGGGAGGGAGCGAGGGGAGAACGGGGAAATGTATGTTGGGAAAGGGCTTTTGATGGGGAAAAGAGCGAAAGGAGTTAGAAGATATAGGGCTAGATTTAAGCAAAAACTGAAGCTGAGAAAGCTATTGAAGTGAGTGAGAGCCTAAACGTATTAGAGAGAAATCTAGGAAATGGACAACGCTTCGTATGGTTTTGTGCAATAAACTCCTTTCAAATTTGCAATCACGGAGCCTTTCAGTCGGTCCCCAGCCTCAACACTGGTGCCCAGTTTTACATGCATAATACACAGCATCGTGTTGTTCGGTTGCTACACCGACTCAGGATGTTGTAAGTACATATAGTAAGTTATATGAAAGGAAGCGATGTTGTAAGCAGCAAGTTGTAGGAAGGGAAGTGGGTGAAATGGGATGGGGATAGCTTGGAGGTGAGATGCGATAAGAGGGTTCAGAAAAGGCTTTGAAAGAGAGCAGGACGAATTCGGGGGAAGGAAGATAACTGATTGCTGACAAGGATGACGAGATAGGGCCAGATGGAGCTAAGAATGCCATATAACTGTGAGTTTAACAGTATGAGAGGAGAATCAGAAGAAAAAAAATATCATTCAGTATCATCATGATCTCTCAAAGTTGTACTGATGAATCTCCTCTCCACTTCCCAATGACTTCAATAGTAATACGCAGTTTTACAGACACAACAGGAAATATCTTAAAAAGGACAATTGCTACACCACTCTTACTTAAAAAAAAAAAAAAAGAAAAACAGGAATTTTCTTTTGAAAATTGACTTGTGTAAAACAAAATTTCAGAGATGACAATATTCTTAAGTCACCTAGTGTGTAAATGCGACCTTTAGACTGTTAATGTTCAAGGAGCAGGGGAAAGGGGCCGGAGAGGGGTGCTAAGTCAGACGTTGAAAGGATCGAGTTTTTGTGGTGGATTTAATTTCTAATCTGATTGATGGACGGGTATCATTTACTTTCTCAGATAAGCAAACCATATCATCGATCATCAAAGCATTTTGTTGTAATGAATCAGTTTTATAAGTATCACGTTATCATAATTATCATCCTCTTGCACTTTGACATCAGGTCACGGGCTGTGACTAGTTATTGCTGCCTGGATGGCCTAGAAATGATGATCTTGTTTTTTAAATGCTAATCTTCTACATCCTAGAGGGAGAGCTATTTAATAATAATAAATGAGTATCCAAAATCCGCCAAATGGAGGTGTTAACTGCCATTCAATTGTTTTCAAACTCATTTCTCAGACTAGATCACCGCATTGTTATCTTACGTAAATATGAAGGCTTTGGAGTTGCTATTATTGTTGTTGTTGTTGCTGTTTGTTGTTATTTTTCTTCTTCTTCCTCCTCTTCCTCTTCGTCTTCTTCTTCATTTTATATCGTCTTCGTCTTCGTTTTCTTTGTTTCGTTCTTCTTTTCTGTCCTCTTCTTTTCTTTCTCTTCTTTCTGTTTCTTCTTCTGCTTTCTCTTGTTTCTGTTTCTGTTTCATTATCATCATCGTCATTTTCTTTGTCTTTTCCTCTTCCCTCTCTTCACTTTGCTTTGCCTAAGTTGAAAACAAAATACAAATGCGCTTTCCCGTTAACATGTCAATCAGTGTTGGGCGCCGCAGAGACACACACTCCAATCAGCCAAACAGTTATTGATGAACTGCGGTAGTGCCAGTCTCTCCGACATCCGTACTCTTTCACTGCCAACAGTCCCTTCCAATTTTCTCATTTTATTATGACTCATTTTTTCATCACGCTCCAATTTTTCTTCATCTCTGTGAATGTGGCTATCAAATCGTTTCTGTTTCCCCCCCGCTAAGTTCACACAGTTTACGATGATTTGTCACTGTTTCTGTTCTTCTTTCTTTATATATCTTTTTTTTTCTTTTTAAACCTTTGCAGCGTAATTTATTTACTGTAGGCCTTCTTCCGTGATGATTTGTATAGTTATTTCATTCATCTGTTTATGGGTTTGCTCTTCAATTTTGCTATTTAATCTGTCGTTTCGTTCTTTCTCTCTCTCTCTCCTCCCTCTGTCTATCTTTCTTAATGATCTCTCTTTTTCTTATTTCTTTTCTCTTTGCGTTTTTTCACCACTCTCAAATATTTTTTCCAGACTTTTTCTCTTCCTGTCCATTTATTGTACAGTCTCTTTCTTTGCGTATATGTTCGTTCTCTGCCTCTCTCTCTCTCTTTCCCTGTATGTATGTGAGTGTGTGTGTGTGTGTGTGCCTGTGTGCAGTGTTATATAATATTCATTCTTCGCTCAATTCTTTGACTCTGTAAACTTCGCTCCGACACCATTCTCTCTTTTTCTGTCTCTCTCTCTCTCTTTCTCTCTCTCTCTTCCGGTGTCTTTGTCTTCCTTTGGTTTATCAATATCGTTATGATTGGTGGTTCCCTTCTGTTTATTCCTTACTGACATTTCTCTCTCTCACACGCTCTCAGTTTATTTTCCGTCTCAGGAGGTTTTTGTCAACACTGCGATACTGTGCTTTGCTAATTGCTGCATCAATCACTATCCTTCTAAGGTTTGCCTCATTAACACGACTTCGGAGAGTGTCCTTGCAGCTACAGCGGAGACATTAACAGATGTCGTTTCTGATGGACGGAGAATGGCTATTCTTTATATAGCTCTGCAAAAGCTAACTCATAAATTAAATGAAGAACTGTGTTACATTTTTGCTTGGTTGTTAGAGGTTTTGTTCGTGTTTCTCTAGTAAGGCATCCCTTAACCCTAGGGCTGTCAAAGAATCGATTTGGTCAAAGAGAATACTTAGCGTCTGAATTCTTCTCAAATAACGTACAGCAGAATAAATTTTAAAAAAGTACTCGGTTTACTGTCGATTTTGTGGAGCCTGCACTGATGTCGCCTTAGAAACCCTGGTAATCCAGCAGTTGTTTCTACTAGATATTCATAGGGTTAGAGTTATCTGTGGGGAGATAGATGAAGGCGTTTATAGATGTCGGCACATTTTTTATTCATTTATTCTATGTCTTTGTTTAGCCCTAGCAGGCTTATGTTCATAATCAAAAGTTGCGTTTACTTCACACGAGGCTGAGAATGTATAGATAGATATTGTATGTAATAGTTGAAATGAAAAATGGATTGTGGGGGTGGCTTGATGATAATTGGCTGAAAATTTATGGGTAGTCGGACTCACGTATGCATTAATAAATAAGAGATGAATCGGTAACTAGATAAACAGCTGTATGGATAGAGGAGAGGCGGGAGAAAGAGGATGGGACTGAAGATGGGTAGTCGAATGAGCAACACACTCCTTCCCTTCAGTCGCCATTTGTTCACTTTTTTTTAAAACCAAGTTTATTCTTGTATCATACATATTATTTAATATATGGAGGTTCAGATCAATGTTATCTGATTTTTTAAGATCAAAACTATAATAATGATTACGAAGCTTGAATGTCAAATACTAAGCTTAAATAAAAGCGTATTACATATATATAGAAAGACAGACAGATAGACAGCAGACAGACAGTTAATCAGATGGCAGACAAACTGACTGATTATTTCAGTAGTTAATCGAATATTACAAGGAAGCACTGACAGACTAATCATCCTGCGTTTGTTGTCTTGGTACAGATTAAGGCCCAGATGACTAAAGCTTGTGAGTGAAGACAATGGCTGAATATGGCAATGGTTACCCAGAACCTTTAGAGGCTGGCGATTCTGAAGGACCAGCAGAGGAGAGACATGACGTGGCAGGCAGTAAAAGAGGAAGTAAAGGTAGGTTTTACCCCTCTAACTGCGGAAGTCCGAACGATTAGAAAAGCCTTGAATAAATCTGAGGAGTCCTACTACTGGAGGCTGACGCATTGCCAAGATAGACGATAGTAGCATCTTTCCCAGTTAGCAGCGCATGTAAGTGTGCACCGATTTCGAGGGAAAGGAAACAGTGAGGTATCTATGAAAAAAGAAACAGATAAATATCTATTGTTACAATCGTCTTCACTGCTATCCCTGTGATTACTAAGAGAGGACAGGAAAATTTTTGAGACAATCCATTTAATCTTTGAGAGAAAATTATCTTTAAATAAGAGATAAGATTAGCAATCATTTCATTAAATTTAAATTTGGCTGTGGACTTTGAAAGGCACTTTATTCAGGGTTTTCAATTCAACACTGGATCCTCATAATGTCCACCATTCTGAACTGAGCAGTAATTTAAGTATAAAAAAGTGGGAGTTAAATTGCCAAAAGCTAATATTAAGAAATCCAAAGAACATCGCAACTAGCTTCAAAGTTCAACAGATTTTTAAAAATATTCTATAAATGATCTCCTCAAAGATGATGAGTTTTATTCTGAGGCGTTATTGTTTCTGTCACATCGATATTGGCTCTTCGAGTTTTCTTACAAGCTAATGTTTCTCTGTCTCGCCTTGCTCTTCGTCTCTCTTAAAAATTGTGTCTGTTCATTTGTAATTAAAGAATTGACAACATCATAATTGCACCCCCTTGACAAGATATGTGACAGAGTCTATCACCACTAAGCTAAAACCTCAACACATTTGGAAATATGTTAACCTCAGCCACTTTACACACCCGCTTCACGTCAAAGGTGATGTTCACTTAAAGCATTCCGCTCACATAAATTGATTTTCAAAATAAGTGCTTGATTCAGCTTAACTTCATTCAGCTACACTGGCAATACCAGATAAGACAATCAGGAAAGATGTATTGTGAGGACGAGTCGCCACCCAATCATCTCCAATCAGCTTAGATTTCTGTGATGGATAATTATGGTTCCTCTTTCCTCTTGCTGTCGTCTCCAAGTCAATAAATTGTTTATAAGTCAGGTCGTTAGCAGTAGTTTATCCGTTGAGCTCGCAAACTTATATTTTTGTGCGTTTTTGTACAGCTGAGATAACCACCACGACAGGAGGTTGAAAAGCTTAACAAAACCTTAACCGTAGTTTAGGTCCGGAATCTGTCTGGGGATCAGGAAAATCAGATTTAATATGAGAATAACAACAATAATAAACAAACTACCAGTTGTTGTGGTTATTGTTGTTGTTGTTATTTTGTTATTATTCCCATATTCAGTCCTCTCATGAATCGATTTCATAAATTCTGTGTCACGTCCTGTCTCTGTCACTAACTCCTTTTTTTCCTTATTTTCTCAGTCACTCCGTCTTTCCTTTCCAGTCCTCTATATCGGCATTCCCCCACCCTCCCCTTCTGCAACTCTCTCTATCGTTGTCGTTCGCTCTCGTTCTCTCTTGTTATTCTATCTCTAGCTCTCTTATTCCGAACTCACTTTCTATTTCTTCTCTATCTCTCTATCCAACTCCCCATCCCCTCCATATCCCAATTTACCTCCCGGAATGTATTATCACCTACTTTTTTTTTTCTGCGATTTATAAGCAGGCTTCCCATATTGTAATCTGTTTGGTTCCTTCGGGCTCCTCAGGTAAAGAAAAGCTGAACCGTGCTTTGATGGTCGATCATCATTACCACGCCCTGGTAAATCATACTATGAGATACGGCATGAATCTCTTACTGAAAGCAAAGGCATGTCATCTCTATGATCGTCATAAAAACGTGGAATGATTTATAGCCAAGAGTTTTCTTTGCAAAAATGATAATTTGTGAATTTTTTTTTTTTTAAATTATTTTTTTACCCAGTATGAAGATTCATTCATTTGCATCACAATTAAAATAAAACGTGGAATGATTCACAACATGATGATTGCTCTGAATGATAGAGTGTTGATTCTTGACACTGTCTTATTGCACAGAAAGGTTCATTTTATCATTTTTACAATAAAACGTCGAATGATTTAAAGCATGAAATATCGAGAATAATAATACGATGTTTCACTAATACGAAAATCCAATCAAGTGTAATATCATCAGACTAAAATGTGACATGACTGTAGTCTAAAGATTTCTTTAAATAATAAAACGGTAATTCACGGAGACAAAGATCCAAACATATCTATCACGAGCCTACTAAAACATAGAGCAATCTGTTTCATGAAAATTTCTCTGAATAATCAACGATATTTATAGCATAAATCTCTGCCTCAATACAAAGGTGCAACCATCTCTATTATTATTGTGCTAAAATTTGATATGAGTAATTGTGTAAAGATTTCTCTAGACGATAATTGAATGATTCATGCATGAACATCTTTCTGATTATGAAGATCCAGTCCCTTGTATTATCACCATACTGAAGCGTGCAATGTTTTACAGCACGAAAATATTAATGAATAATGAGACGATGAATCACAAATATAATGATGTAATTATGTATAATATCATCATTCTACATGTAGTACATGGAATGCTTCATAGCACAAATATTTGTCTCAATAATAATCTATACCGTCATCTGATAACCATGTTCCATCATGTGCTTATATGGCGTCTTCAGATACAGGGTCCAAACCAAAGAGAAAGCGCAGTTGTCCAGTGTATTTCGGAGTCAAGTCCTATTTGCACCAATTCTATGAAGACCACACCTTCAAGGATCCTGCCTTGTATGAGGACGATGACCATCAGTTTTTGCTGCAACCACACCAAAGGCGTCGACGCTGCACGCCCATTTGGTGGAAGGTGAGTACAGCACAGAAATCGAGGAAATAAGACTAGTGTAATCATGGCAGGTATGAGATTTACAGAATGTCCCCCGCCTCGTCATGGAGTTGGATTGCGTTGCGTTTTTATCTATCTGCTCATCAGCAAGATGGGGGTTACAGGTCGCTCCCCGATTCCTTGGTAAAAAACGCCATCTCTTTGGTGAACATTCTATAATATTACTGAATCCTCCCTTTCATTACAAAATGTCCTCTCCCTTTCCTCCCCCATCCAAACAAATTTGTAGATGCAGCAATCGAAAGTACTGCGATAAACAGAATAATTAATCAGTTGAAATGTATGAGATCAATAGAAAGAAAAAATAAGCCAACAATTTAGGAACTAGCGATTATAATCAATGTATTACGTGTTCAGTAATAAACACCCATCATCGCTTAATATTATAGTTGACCAGTCAGTCAGTCTTCGGCTCTGCAATTGAATTCTTTCATACAATTCTACATGCCTTTCTTTGCAGCTCTTCATGTGGATAGGACTGATTCTGCTTCTCTTCGGCGTCATCGGCATCTTGATCGGCTACCTTGTCCCCCCTCGACATGTCTTAATAGGCTCGTCCGACAGTATGAGTGGTGATGCTTATGTGGACGAAAAGGCTGAAGAATATAATACAACTCTGGACATGTGCAAACTCATAGGGCTCATCCTATTCTGCATAGGGGGCGTCACGCTGGCCATGTCACTACTTTTTCCATCTTTCCTCACTCATTATTGTGAAGATGAGCCCCATGCCTACGACCCAGCAATCAAAGTCCCTCTCCAACAAGGAGAGAAAGAGAAAGGGCCACTGAGCCCTCTCCAGGCCGCTATTCCCGCCTCTTCTACAGTGAAAGGCGTCCAGCCCTCCAAGAAATCGGAGCAGCAGATGTTGACACAGACGACATCGCCGGACAAATAGCCTCAGAGGCTTGGCTTCCGTTAGCAGGATACAGCAGCACGCCGTGTCAAGGAGTGATGATGTCTGCGACGTAGGCAGTTGCAGACAGACCAGGAGAATCCCTTGTGTTCATCACTGTCTGGATGAGAGTGAAAGAATCCTTTATCTCTATACCAATTATAAACTGAATTTATTATGTTTACCATCGTTACTAGATCAGTCTTAAACAGTTTGTTTTCTGTAATGTGCCGTACAACCATAGCTTACCTTCGATGGCATTGTGACTGGGTAGTGTTGAGCCTCCTAATCACGAGACAATTATGTTAGCTTTGATAAGGTAGAATCCTGACTGTATTTGCATTATTGTCATCATTCCATATTATAGTAATAATAGCATAGTACTAGCAACAAAGAGTCCTGAATCATTCATTACACTGTGTGATCACTTCACACAAAAAAGTCAATAGATCTATCAACGAAACTAAATCTAGCCAATTCCAAAGGTTACAAAAATTAAGGTTTCAGGACAGGGAAACGCTTTAGGAGACATTTTATCAGAATGTAGCCTTAACTGGAGAGAATGTATGGTAGATATTTTATCATGACATCAAAAGTATAGTTATTTTTGTCTTATCTATTCATGTGCTAAATCTTGTATGCCAGTGAGAGCAAATGAATTGCCTGAGGTAATTTTGTTTCTTTTATCCGTGGGTCTGTAAATAGCTACTATATAGCCCACTTTCACCATAAAGATTGTGGCACATTCCACATTGTCAATTTTGCAATCTATTCATTCCGCCTAAATTTGGACAGTCCATGTCTCAGTTTGAAATTAAGGAAGTAAACATAAAAAGCCCCTCTCTGTCAGCAGCACGTTGGCACCAGTTTAAAGCTATCTTGTTTTAATGTTTGGCTTTAGTGGTGGGATCACTACAATTTGGCTATTATTTTTCCGTGGGTCACGATAGTTTCATTTATCCTTTGTTCCTTTCTACATATTAACTGCGCATTTCGTCCATGTTAAAATGGAAAAGTTAAAATGCACGGGATGAATTATTCTGAAGTATTGGGGATACTACAACTTCTTCCATACCTTTGTTTCCAAAACGTTAAAATATGTAACGCATTTTATGTAATCCATAATCTACTCTCCTCATATGTAATACAAAATACATTTGTCTATTTCTCCTGATTTTGAAAAAGGGTAACTAAGCCGATAAATGTGCTACAATCACTAATGAAATACACCCACACTTTTTGCCCAGTGTATGTCAGTAGTCATGTCATATCTTTGGCAGCCTGACAGATCATCTCTAATGTACAGCGTAATACAATTCATTAAGCTGCTTTATTAGGAGTCAGGTTCCGGCTGCGTCAATCACCAAGAACTGCAGAACAATATACAGCCTGTTACCCCAGTAACAGTCGGCGTCATACGTCAGTTTTTGTTGTTGTTGGTGGTGGTGGTGGTTTTATTCAGTCTTAATGATAACAATAACACCAGATCCTCTAATTAGATGACTGAAAAAGACAATGGAACTAGTGATTTTTTTCCCCAGAAACACAGATTAGAAGATGGGCTGTTGGAAAGAATATAATGATTGTGAGACGTGCTCATTCAGAGAAGATGACATGAGGGAAATGTCATTTCTATAGAATTGGAGGACCTTGATTTGATCGCAGCATATTCTGATGACAGCAATTATGGTCTCATTTTTTTAAACTTTCAAATCCAAACCTTACTGCGCATGCAAAAGCACAGCCATTTGTCAGGATAGATGCCATTATCAATTGAATGGAACATAACACGCAGGAATGACATGAGACGTTATTGATAATAATAAATGGCAAGAATTCATACTGTGCTAGGAAATTGAAATCACTGGAAGGCTTTTTATTTTCTGACAAGGCTTTAATTTTCAAGAAGGCCAGCTATTTTCTGATGGGAAGTCTATATTTTCTCTGACAGGTAGATTTGTTTTTGCTTTTTTTTTTCTGACAGAGAGGCCTGTTGTTTTCTGGCAGTGAGGTCTGCTTTTTTCTGACAGTGATGCCTGCTATTTTCTGAGTGTGAAGCCTACTATTTTCTGGCAGGTAGTCCTACTATTTTCTGACCTGGAGATATATTGGTTTTTGACAGGGAGGTCTGTTATTTTTCGCAAAGTGATAAGAGTTATCGTTTACTTCTAGTTTGCAATGGCACTTCGCTACTTGACTGTTTCAGAGGCAAAAACTAACGATATGATCCACAATTCACTCGTGTCTTCTCTCAGTAGACGTCTTATTCGATGTTTGTGAACTTTTTGAATACACAACAAGCACGTGGCCTGATGGAAAGATAAAAAAAAAAAAATGCTTTTCGTTGATTCTCTTCCTTGGAGTGATTTTCTAACTAGATAATTTCCTGATCCATCAGATAAATGCAGCTACACCTATTTGTTCGACTTATGTATTTGTGGTAAATAGGAGATACATGCCGCTCAACACAGCAAATCGTGGTTCGATTCTGCTTGTCTTAATAACAATTTCCAAATTCTAAATCAACCCATTTTGTATCTCACCCATGATGTCAATGTCAATGTTACCCAAAGGATGCTTAAAAAGAGACAGTGGTATTTGGTGAGAGAATTCCTGATATCAAGACAATTTTTCAATTTCCTTTGACTTACTAATCTCTGCCTTTAACTTGGGTCACAACCTATTGACAAATGAAATATGTCCTTTATTTAACAATGATAACAATAATTTCCACGATGAGGACAGAGAATACCAATAATGATGCAATTACAAGGCATGCTAGTCTTTTCCAACCAACAGCTTTATCGTCCTTTATCATCTTTCGATTCCATCTCTCATCAGATTATAAGCACTTCAGACGGTGACTAATCCACCTAAGTGCCATTTCTGGAAATGTCAAGGGGCTAACCTGGTCTTAGATTTGCTCATTATACTTTGGAATGGAATTCCTTTCTAAACATCTCACAATGTGGTCTCATCCCTTTTTAGTATAAACCGTCATTCTTGAAGTATAAATATTGATTTCATCATAGAAAATGATATATGACCTTTCAGCAGTTTCTCGTGATGCTTTTAGGCTTAAACCAGGTTTTTATATTCCCTCACAATGCAAGATGAACATTTACGTAATATGATAGTACAAGTATTCTGTATGATAATTCATTATTACTTTATATAAACTGAGACGAAGCAAAAAATGAAGTAGAACCCTATTTCAGAGACAAAGGCCGTGCTTGTCTTTGCTTAATAGTAGCACTACTTTCTTTATTTTACTCGTCAAAAGCCAAGCTTGTTTTCTATTTATTTAATTAGTCTGTATTGAATTACTTTCATTTTATTTATTTATTTATTTATTTGTTTATTTATTTATTTATTTATTTATTCTTTTGTTGTCATGCATCAATGGCTGTATGCATAGATATTTCTTGATTACTTTTAGAATCCACGATTTGAATTTACCTGATGTGAAAATAGAAAATAATGCTGGTAAATATATCAATCTATGATTGATATTGTTATCATAATATTTTGCTTTTATCATTAATACTATTGTTATTAATGTCAAAAATGGCACATCGGTATTAGTAGAAACAACAGTACTAATAAATAATGAACAGTAAATAGGATCTCAGATCTGACCAAGATGCTGTGCATGTTACGAAGCCCAGAACATACAGTCAAGAGTAATCGAAGTTACCTAGGTACCAAGAAATTTTTCCTCAACCCTAATCTGACAGCAAATATCACTCTCTCTTCCCTCTCTCTCTCTCTCTTATTGTTGGTGTTGGTGGTGGTGCTGGTGGTGGCGTTGTTGTTGTTGTTGTTGTTGTTGTTCCGGACTCAGATTATGAATGTGATGTGTGTGTCAAGGAGTTACAGAATAGAAAAGTTAAATGTACAAATATAAGAAACTATGGGTATAACTCATAATTTTTTAATATGCCTTTTTTTTCTCATTGTTCCTTTAATTTTTTTTTTTTTGTCATTCTTTCAAATTCTGCCTTGTGAGACGAGAAAGTTGAATTTTATCTTGATAATGGGATATGAAATAATCACAATTGCATCTGTTCATATTAGAGAAAATAACAAGCTTTTTGATATAGGATTTAAAAACAACAACACTAACATCCATGTCTTGCAAATCTGTTTCTTTTCATTTGTTTGAACCTATACGGTGTAGGATAGCAGCTGTCTAGATGGTGCTCCGGCAAAGCCAAGATCCAATTATTACATATTGAAACTGACGGTGTCACCGACTGATACAGTCACACACAGATCAGGTCAAATGTGCCCTTACATATATTATACATATTCTTACTCACAATCAGCATTACAGTGTATTAGAATTTACATCTGTTCTTATCATAAGTGAACTTAACATTTTATTTCCTGTTATAATAAAAGTTTCATACTATATTCAGAATTTCAATTACTCACGATTATCAAACGGTGATCAGTTATTATTAATTTTGATATCTGATTGGGTTTTCTTTTACTACGCCTATGTAGATGGTGAGTTAGTTCATAAGCAATATAGCATTTATTTTTAATTTCTTTTCCCGCATTCAGAGGTGAAAAAGGAAGCCGTCATATCTCCTTTCGCTGTTCACTTAAAAAGCGCACACTCCAGTTTCCTCTTTGGCCTCTGTGTGCAGCGCATAATTAAATAGCATCAGTGATTTTTATCTTCTTTTTTTTTTTCAAATTTTAATCCTTTGTTGTACTTGAAGAGTTTTATAAACTAACAACAGTGACCTTTTCGTAGTTGCTCGGGTAGGGACTTAATATTCTGTCACCCTGTCAGCTTCACGCCCAGATAAGAAACAGGAATGAAGCCTAGATAAGTTCTATTCTGACCTCTTGGATTAACCCACCGACGACTGTAGATGTAGGACATAGAAACAGTCTATTTTTTCTGAAGTGTAAAGACAGCAACGAAGGTAGCAACACATGTAATGTGCAAAGTTTGCTGTTTATATTTTTAACTGAGACATGCAAGAAAGGACTGGTATTCGGTGGACAAATGTGTCAAAATTATGTTATGATTTCGCTGATTTGAACAATGAGACAATGAAAATCTCAGCAATCAAAGAGTTAAATGTGACATTGAGAATGTAATAGGAATGTCATTCGAACTTATGTTCACCTCTTTCCTCCGTACTAGTTTTCATTTTTTTTATAAGTGCAAATAAGTCCTTGGTGCAAAAACAAACTGTCCTTTCCAGTACATTTTGTTTTTATATCCAGAAAAACCCGGTTATCATCTCTTACAACTCATACATACATAGGCCTAATTTATTTACATTCTCACGGGCGTCGTGATTGTTTTTTTTTATTTATCCTTTCCTCCAACCGCTGCTCCTTCGTCATTCGAGTCCGAAGAATGTGTAGATCATATAGCTGGCGTTCATATTAATCACTTGTATGTTTTTAATGTTTTCTTTTTAGATTTAAATGAGCTCCTCAAATAATAATCACCTCTTGATGAATGAAATGTTCTCCACTCTTATCTAGATTTAATCTTACAATAGGTAATGTGAAGTCATTACTCTGAGCCAATAATTTGACCTCCCCTCCCCTCACCCCCCTCCCCCCCCCCCCAAAAAAAAAAAGAAAAGAAAAGAAACAATCAAAAAGAGGTGAACTATAGAAAGACATACCTCAACAAATATCCGATAATAATGTTTCCGGCGCTGAGGACAGAGAATTAGGTACATTTATGGATAGATAGATAGATAGATAGATAGATAGATAGATAGATAGATAGATAGATAGATAGATAGATAGATAGA
>JBCEWB010058005.1:0-13829 GCA_039654565.1 Peronia peronii
CCCCCCAAAAAAAAAATGTGGATGGTCCTCCTTTAGTCGCTAAACGTGACGATGCGCATGTCGACACACATTTATTACTTCTACACAATTTAGAGCCCTAGCCGCCTCCGACGACACAAAGACTTGAAAGGTTAGCCTAAGCTTGCAGCTGCTGAAGAAAGGATGAGGCCAAATATAATGTCGAGTTTGTCCTCATGTTCTCTGGGCTAATCTATTAGCTTCCGTAAATATTGCTGAGTGCCGATTCATCATTGTTTAACTTGGTCCATAATTTGTTTCGTTTACGTTAGATTGCATTGCAATGAATGTCGGCAATTGAAAATATCAAAGCGGCAACAGGTAAGACATTGCTGATGATCAAAAACTGAATTTTCTGACTAAAGCGGGAAATCTGAAAATTTCCTGCCCATTGATTTTGGCGATATCCATCAGAAATACGGCTGGAACTGGAGCCTTCAAATCATAATAGACCCAAGTAGGCCAGGCTAAATCTACAGTGAATCAAAGAAATCATCAACATCTGGGTTCGTAATAAGGCCCAAATCTGTAGCAAATTTTGTGAAATACAAGTCGGCTATTGGGCACGTTCGGAGGATGGAAAAATTGAAAACTAATATATATTTATATATAAATACGCGTATACTAAGCATCAGCCCTGCCTACAGTGGGTGAGCCCACTGGAACCCGTTCTCTAACTATCCAACCCAACAGGCAGGTCAAAAGAGTCCACTGTCATTCAACGTCATTAATTCTCACATGAACAGGAGATTATGTACCTCTCATTTCTAGATGATCTGCCAATCATCAGCGTGCAGCATTTATCAAAAGATTCCGCGTATAGGTGCAAGACATAGGTCAGAAGGTCAGAACATCCGATCAAAGGAGCTTGTACTGTAGCTAGCTGTGTAATGGTTAAGATCTGACTATGATATCATGAATTAACAGTTACAAAAGCAAACCTTTCTTTTTCTCTCTGGAACATTTCCTCTCAGCCCTAGGATCACTTTGACTGCTTTTCTCAGCTCCTTGAAATATAGAATGATATGGTTACACAACATAAATCTATATGTAGGTTAAAAAAAATTACCAGATTCTAATAAATGTAACCACTAATTAAATCAAAGAGGAAAATCATTTGATTTCCAGGCTTTCTTAGGGATGAAATAAATGACAAATTATCCAGAATCTGATTAATTAATTTTGTGCTCAGAGCCATCTGTTTGATTCTGCCAACTGCAAAAACTTATAGTGACTTGTATCCTGTTCATAGTCACATGTTCCTGTACCCCACTTTGTTACATGTCTGAGACTCACAGTAAAGCTGCCTAAAGGTGGAAATTTTTCACAAAAGCAAGAAACTGTAAATTTTCCCCGGAAAATTAGTACAAGCCATGACCAGAGATTAAAAAAGAGTTATTTCATAAAGATAACTTGTTTGCAATCTAAAATCAAGGGCTTTACAAATAGAAGCTATGTATGTCACAGAAAGCCTCACCGTTCCTTTCCTTGAGCCGTCCAGTCCCTCTCCATCTGTCTGTTTAGCATACCCTTCTCTCTGAAGGCCATATAGAAGGAAGGAAGGGGCCTGGATCCCATCGGTTTGAGAATCTAAGATAGAACGATTGGACTGTATATATTTAAACAGGCTTTGTCAAATCAAGCTGAATATGTTTATTGTTAGGCCATCATGATTACTGTTTTTAAAATTGCTGTAATCTAGAAAACATTAAAAAACTACATCACAGATGATACACATTATGCATAACAAAATGTCAGGTGTAAGTACATTTCAGTTAGGTCTGACAGCAGTTGATATTTTTGGGAAAACAGAACCTATCCGTGTCAGCTACTGATACAAATTTAACAGATGAAATTTATTCTGGGTTATTACAATATGCCATACAAAACATTGCCCTTTTCACAGTTTAAATTTTTGACTGTACCCAACTACATCTGCAGTGTTGCATTGTAATCAGACGCTGCTATACCTAGATTTAATTGTGAATTGGAGTATTTAAAAAAGCACATTGCTTGGACAATGAGGATACTCAAATATTTGCTGCTGTAACTCTTTGCCCAGTGAGTTTCCAATCCGTTTTTAGATTAAATAAATTTGCGTGCATGAACAATATCTATAGTGGCGCAGGAACATTCCAATAACTTATAACTTCAAAAGCAACTGGAGTAGTGGCTTGACTTTGGCACCAATTAAAAGAGAAATGACAGGGCAATCTTGAACAAATTAGAGCAAATAAAATACATAATATGGAACATTGTCAGTTAGCACAGAGGTGAATAATAAATCATAAAAATAAAGTTAACATTTCCTACTCACTCCGATAATACCGTTTATACAATGGGCGTTTATCACTGCTATTCCAATATACTTGTTTCCTGAGAGACAAAGTGTATCCATATTCCAGTCTGCTGTTGGAATTTTCCCAAATATTTGTTTAAACAGGTATTTACTGCCCAGCAATGGACAAAGAATGTTGGCTTGTTTACCTTGGAGAGTTTTAAACTCATACAGAGACACTAGCACGCATTATTTTTTCATCTAAACTTTGTAATTTTGTTATTGTTCTCAGTCCTCTGTCCCTTTTGGCTTACCTCTAGTTGGCTGTGCCATATCGGGATATCAGGCCAGTGTGGGTTAGGCAATTGCATTTTCTTTTGGTATTGTTGTTGTCTGCCTTTTTTCTCTCAACTTGCACTTCCAGATGTAATTTCGTTCCACCGAAAGTCTATTTTTACAATAACTTAAAATCTATACAAAATCTCGGATCTAACGTAATCATAACAAATTATAGACTATATTAGACAATGATGAATCGGCACTCAGTCGTTCTGCAACAGTTATGGAAGCTGAAACATTAGCACAGAGTAGGCAAACAGTTAAAGTAGTGCTCTATGATGCTTTTAAGTTTTGTTTATTTTTTTTCTTCGTGAGACTGTATCTACTGCTGAGATAACACATCAGTCAGTAACAAAGTTTGATATCTAGAATAGCACAGAAAGGGCAAAGAGTTAAAGTAGTGCTCTGTGGTGCTTTTATTTATTTATTTATTTTTTCACGAGAGTGTATCTATACTGCTTCAATAACATATCAATCATTTACAAAGTTTGATACCTAGATCTAGACTAGACTCTACATAAAGATTACATCTTGTTAGATTCCCCCCCCCCCCCCCCCAAAAAAAAAAAAGAAAACTAAAACTAGAGCTAGATCTATAAATCGATCTACATTGACCTAAATCTGTCACCAGCTGACCATTGTACTAAACTCTAGTTCTAGAATAGGTCATTCTAGATCTAGAGATTAGATAATTAATTATAGATCTACCCAATGGAAACTTGGCTTATCGTAACATGAGAGCGATAAATCTAAACCTAGATTCTATAGATTGAGTAGATTCTATTCTGGATTGCAGACTTCCCTTAAAGTTTGACCTGGATCTAGATCTAGATCAACTTTCAACAGAAGTAGCTGAAATGTTACTGCTCTTTTGACAGAACCCCCCCCCCCCCAACCCCCACCCCCTCCCTCCTCCTCTTTCTTTCCCTTTCACCCAGGAAAAAAAACGAAAACAAACTCTAGTGTATAGATTGACCCACAGCTGTCTCTGGCCAACCATTGTACTACTGAACTACTGAGATAGATCTATTTGCAGAGAATTTTAGTTCTTGGTTAGGTCGATCTGGACATAGAGACTATAACTGATTGCAGAACTACATTCTGGAAACTTGACTCAAGACCCTTACTTTTGACCTGGATCTGGATTTAGATGGCTTTCATGAGTGTTAGCTAAAAGCATTAGTTGATCTAGATCTATTTCAAGTGGATCCGTTTATATGAACATAATTTTCACCTGTAGATCTACATAAAAATAGTTTTTAAAAAAAAAAGTTCTTACCTTTTTCACTTCTTGAAATTTCAAACAGCTCCCAGTTCTTCTCTAGTTAGGAACAAATTAATGGCGTCGGCTGAAATTCCGGTGGCAGTCAAACTTTTCGGATTTATAAACTCAAAATTACAAGTTAGAACTAAAAGACAGAAGCACATACACACACGAAAGAGAGAGAGAGGGAGAGAGAGAGAGAGAAGACTTTTAGATTTCAGTAATTTGATCTTTATGAAGACGATCTTTAATTTCATATACTATTTTACATAAAATGTTTGGGCCAACTTTTTGTCTAAAGCCTTAATCGAACCTGAGGTGAAATTCGATATTAGATTTGGCTTCATCCTTCCTTCAGAAACTGCTAGCTTAGGATAACTGTCAAGCCTGTGTGTCGTCTCAGGCGGCTGTAAATTGTGTATAATCCGTGTGTATCGACACATACTTTGTCACGTGTAGCGACGAAACGAGGACCTTCGAGAAATTTTGGGAGGTGACTCAGGACCTCCAAATGATGTTCTTTATGGAAAAACATTACGAGGAACTACATTTGGTACCTCCTATGCTAGTGTGTACCTCATAGTGTTTGGTAGTGTATCAACGTGGTACCTCGGATGGCATGCCATACAAAGACTCACGGACACGCACATGCACACCAGTGGGTTTTTTTGGGGGGAGGAAGGGGGAGGGGTCTTTCTCTTCAAGAAATTCGTGTATATGGAAATAGGTGCACGGAATGGATATGGCTATCTGGAGATATTTTTGTCATGATCACTACACCAACGATCTATCTTTATCTCTGTAAATGTCATTCAGAACCTGACTCTTTCTGGTTTCTTTTCACAATGATAAATCACCACTACGGGTAAAGGTCACACACACCACTTGATAAATATGACATCCTCCGCCAATATAACGTGGAGCTTCAGCGGCTGACCCTCTGAGAGAAAAATACTTTATAGGACAATAAATTATAGCATTTTCAACGGGTGTTCTTAATGAACATTGAGGACAGAATTTGCTGTGTTCAGAATTTGTCATAGCAATGATCAGTAACTGAATGTTACTAAAAGAAAACGTGTTTTTAACGCGTCATACTATAGAACGTATAATTCGTATCAAGCACCCTCACGAGTTTATTATTCAGTTATTACCGCATTTGTAGAATAACGTCAAATATAATATGCTTTCTTCGAGTTTACGTACACAGAAATACAGATCCAAATACAACAATGCTGTGTGCCAAATTTCAGATGGATCCATTCAGCAGTTTTCGAGTCCATAAATCTATCGTGGATTTTCTTGCAATTTTATAATACAGATAAGCTTAGGATAAATAAGGCTGGGATCATAAACAAATAAAATAATAGAAAATAAGTAGACCTTGAAATACATTAAAAATGTCATTTTTCCTTAAATTAAGAAATGTTTAATGCTTGCCTTTGTTGAGAATAATACATATTTTATTTTTGCTCTTGTTTTCTTTCTTTCTTCTCCGAACACAAAGCCTCATCCTATGTAACACTAGTAAGAGTTAACAAAGTGAAACTATCGTTCCATCAGCTTTTGCACTTATTATTCACTGAAGGGCTATGTGCCAGGAAACAGAATGCTTTCTTCTTAGCCCAGTTTCGGCTCTATCTGTGTGCGTGCTTATGTAGGCAGTTATAATCTGTTAATTCAGTGTCCTCTCCTGCTTTCTTGTTGCTTTGCCTTGGTAAATTTTTTACATGCTTCAATGAACTGTTTTTCATGAATGCTCCGCTTTGTCAACCGCATCCGTATGTCTGTTAACATTTACGGTGCATGACATTCTCGGTCAAGTTTTTTAATAAGGTAACACAATTTGGCACGACTATTGATTATTGGATATGAAAAGAAAGAATACGCCTACATTGTGGAGTTGTCTTCGTTTGTGGACTAACATTTCTTCGTAGACAGCGTTGTCAGCTTGGTTTTTCAAGAAAAACAGATCGGGCCTAACATTGCAGTCAAGTCAGCGCTGGCATCGCGTACCTCATTATTTTCACTAATTAAACATTACTGATATGCTCTCTTGCTCGGTATACAATCTTCCCACTTTCATTCGGAACTTTCTGAGCAGACGACACTTCAGCATCTGCCTCAGTTCTACTCTTTCTGATTCTTTTGAACAGGAAGAGGGAGTTCCATAGGGGAGCATCCTCTCGCCCATGCTGTTTAATATCAAAATCAACTCCATTGCATATAAGCTAGCTCAGGAAATCAACTGTCCCTTTTATGTAGATGACTTCCTCATCTGTTACAGGGCTCAGAGGATGCCTACCATTGAAAGATAACTTCAGGCAATTTTGGTCCCCCCTCAGGGGTGGACAGATTGATTTCAAGCAGAAAATTATAGCCATTCATTTGTGTAAAAAAAAAATACTGCATTGCAGGGATCTGGCTTTGTTTCTTACTGAGAAACGTGGGCTGCCTGTCAAAGATAAGACCAAATCTCTGGGTGTGACATTTGATTGAAAACTGACCTTCATTCCTCACATCAACTACCTGAGGACTACTTCCTCTAGAGCACTCAATATTACTTAAGGCTGTATCAGATGCCGAATGGGGTGCTGACACAGACTCCATGCTCTGCCTATACTGTATCCTAGTCCGCTCCAAACTGGACTATGACAGTATTGTCTACGGTTCGGCCAAACAATGCTACCTCAAAAAGCTTGACACCCTCCATCATCAGGGCCTAAGACTATCCCTGGAGGCATATCGCACGTCCGCAGTGGAGAGTCTAAACGTTGCGGTCAATGAACCTTCTCTCCGAGAGAGAAGAGACAAACTGTCCATTCAGTACGGAGTCAAAATTTTGTCACACCCAGAAAATACAGCCTACGGACATGTCTTGAAACCCAGCTTCGCGGATATGTTCGAGAGATCTCCTGGTGTCGCTCCTACCTTTGGCGTCAGCTTTCAGTTTTTGTTAGCGGAGGCTGGGATCGGACGAGGTGACCTGAGATTTAACCCACTTCCAAGCGTTCCGTCATGAAGGATCCAAAGACCACGTGTGATTTCTTATCTAGCGGCAAACGGATGTTTGCAAGGGTGTGAGCATTTGGAGCACAGATGGATCCAAGAATGACAAAGCTATTGGCGCCTGCTCATTCTCTGACCTGGGGAACAATGCTGTGGCCTCAACCCAAAATTCTTTATCTTCATAGCTGAGGCTACAGCTGTTAGTAGGTCCACATAGCTAAATTTTCTGATCTTTTCAGATTCCCTGTCCCAGTTCTAGGCTCTGAACAACGCCACTTTTAGGGATGATAAAGTTACTCACCTCCTGCCAATGCCTTCAAATTCTATTCAGCAGGGGGCGAGGTGGATCCCGCGTTCTAATGGATATCAAGACACATCAGCATAGCAGAAAATACAGCAGATTCCATCGCCAAGGTTGGCCTGATGTTAGCTCTCCTGGATGAGGGGGTCCCTTATCTGAATCTCAGGCTGATCATCAACGAGTACATAAAATCAGGATGGGAATAGCGATGGAGTCAACAGACTGCAAACAAACTTTATCCAGTCAGACCTTGGACCTTGGCCAGGGTCTGCTTAGCCGTGAAGACAAGACCAGGTGGTCCTCAGCCGTCTGCATCTGGGTCACTCTCACCTCACTCACTCTTCTCCTCAGAAGAGAAACGTTCCACAGTGTGTGCCTGTGACTGTCGACTAACAGTCGCACATATACTTTCAGATTGTGCCGACTTCAGAAACACTCGAGAAAGCGCACTTTTTTAGTCGCATTCTGAAGGATCCGTTTAACAGAACAAAGCCACTGGCCGTCCGAGTTTTTAAACCAGATTGGTCTTTTTGGCAGACTGTAACATCACCACAATTACACATAACTTGGTAGCTTTGTGGTGATCCATATAGGAAGCCACATATTCATTTATATCCATCTCTTTGTTTCGTTCGCTGTACAATTTTTGATTATTCAAATTTACATACACATTTTGATATTCCTCTTATAACTTGTAAACGTCTCGTCCGTGCGGGGATTGTATCTTATGTATTTCCACTTTGATCAGCTTTTTTGACGTGTCAACGTCCTCATCGTGCTAGGCACAATATAGCCCTAATCTGGCTGATGTGCCGTTAAATCCCAACACAGACAAACATGGATTTCTATTATTTCTGTCAAATGTCTTGATTCAGAATGACTTCTATTCTAAAGTGGAGTCTGACGTGTGTTTACAGGCTATCATTGATTGGTTGGGCAAACGCTGTGTTGAAAGCAGCTTTTGCTTAGTTTATTGCATAACATGAACTTAGATCTGTCTTCAAGTAACAAAATCAGAGAATAGGCTGTCAGTGCAAGAAGTATTGAACTTAAATATTGCATTGCATAAAATGCATTATTGAAATAGAAACTTTAAAATTGCAGTGCAAATTCTAAGGGGTTAAGATGCAATAATAAAAATATAATATAGAATATATTTTCACTATTGTTGGCGTTCTCTCCTTGAGTCGCGGAAAAAAAAAGAAAACTACGTTTCCCGTTTGCCATGGAACAATGCTTGTTCAATTTACCAAAATTTTGTTATCTATCCAATATGTTTTGCTTGTTACAGATAGATAATTGTTTGGATGATACAGTTATATCTTTCATTCACCATTGTCTTGTTTTGTATAAATCCTGTGCTTGTATGTTTACTTATGTCCCTCTTTTATTAGTTTCACTGTGCAATTTTTAATTATCAAAATTTATAGACACCTTTTGATATACCTTTTATAATTCGTAAACAACATTATGTCAACCGTGCTAGCTGCAATATAGTCTTAATCATGTTGATGAGCCGTTAAACCCCATCACACACAAACAGACTGCTTATCTTTTCATAAGAAAAAGGCTGGGCCTCTTCTCTTTTGACAAAAATGATTTTTTTTAATTCTTAAACGTATGATTAAGCTTTGAATTAGTACTATTATGACACGGCGGCTACCAAGGATATATCCATTAGGTAATGTAGATATCATTTAACCTAGACCCAGTAAGGTAACCTTGGCACAGCGAAATATCAATTCTGGATAGCCCTAAGATTGTAAGTGCTAGACAAATTATTAAGTGTAATGCAGGAAGGATTGCAGATTGAATGTCCCAAAAGTCTGGGCAGTGAGAGCGTTAAAGTTATAAATGGTTTTTGAAACAGAAAAAACAGAAACAAAACAAAACAAAAAATGAAAATTCTCTCATTGATATCATCGCTGAATTTTCTTCTTGTTTGTTATTGTTTTTGTTTTGTTTATTAAAAACACTTTTGATTTTGGACAGGGGTTATCCCTTTTTTCTTATGGAACATTTACAACTACAAGTATAAACATAACATTGTTCTTTAATCGAGCAAAACGGTTCCTCATAAATCATGTAACACATGATGTGTAAGTCAAATTCCTCGCAAGTAATGCTGAGCACGTCAGTGCTTCACAAGTACTGCGCATGAGTGTATACAGTACCTCGCAGCGGTTCCTCGTAGTGTCCCCTTATGACCCCTCTATTGGAAAGAACAAAAACTGAAACATATTTTACTAGTTTCAAACGGACTTTCATAGCCTTTAACTACTTTTTGAAACTGAAAAGAAAATGAAATTTTGTAATTTCTCATGGCCCTCATAAGTTACCATTTTTCAAGTGGTCCTTGCATGTCATGCATTACAAGTACGTGAGTGAGTACGTGTGTGTGTATGCGTGTATGTGTGTGTATGCAAAACGCGTTAAACTCGCGTGCACAGAGCATCAGAGAAAAACAGGATGAAAACTCTGTCACACTTCTAAGATTTGTTGCTGTATCAATAAACATACTTGGTCAGAGCATATTAGCAACGATTACCACAAAATTATTTCAAATCTTTCCCTACTCAAAATAAACGACACTGCTCCCATTCCTCCCCTTTCCATTCTCCCAGCCACCCCCCCCCCCCCTCCCCCTCGACACACACACTTTTGCGGATCAATCCCATTACCTCCACCACTCACCTCTACAATTTCCTTCCCCGGGCAGGCATTCGAAGAGCAAGAAAATGTGATATCAGAACTGACTCAAACTTTATTACATAGCATGTCATTATCAATTGGCGTTAACAACGAGAGTTAGATAACAATCCTTAGGCTTTGAAAAGCATTTTGTGACACACCGACAGGACGTAAACGTTCTGTTTCTCATAGTATAGTAAATTTTATGAAGCGAAATCATAAATGTCTTGGATTTTACATCATCCAGTATAAGCCACAAATACCGGCGATATAATTAAACTGATTTGCATTTTTTCTTTTAAACTTGAAGCTCAAAATTATCTTATACAGCATGGAATGCTGAATTTTCGGATTAAAAAATGCTGTGTGAAGATTGTTATAAGATTAATAAGATGAGATCATCTTTATTTGTCCTCAAAAGGTATTTCCATTAACAGTTGATGAGACGTAATAATCATATATTATTTAAGATACCTTCATAGTTACATGCGGACAAATATATAACGAATACCATTAGAACAAGATAGACTCAAGTCTGACAAGACAGGAACATTATCTAAGCTTATAAGGAGAAAATTCGTGTAACCTATAACAGAAATTTGTAAGGATAAATAGTATCATAGGCACAAACATAAAAATATAATGCACTTACAGAGAATCATAGCCACCATCACCGTTGAATAAGAATTCACATTTTTATCTATTAAGTTTTGGTCCATCTCCCAATCATTGTCATGCTCCTCACATATTCATAGAGGCTGATTTACTTGCACATTCCTTAATTCTCCAGTTACGTACTCTCCTTGCTTCAAACAACACCCAGCAAGGAAGAAAATAATACGACAATAAATAAGATAGCCTCAAAGGTCACATTCAATTCGAGGTTTAGAGATTCCGATCATGAATCCCCGACTGCACGCACAAGATACATATGCTTGGTTAATAATATTAGGGCAAAAGAGCTATCAGTACCTAATCACTTCACCACAGAAAAGTCGAGGGGTAGCACAACTAATTCCAGAGGTTGCCATATAAAGTAATTCAAATGACGATAGATCTTTAAAGGGATCATCGTGGCCCTGTGATTTGGTGTCTGTTCCGTTCTATTAACTCATGCCTCCATTTCGCAGATTCTGCTATAGGGAGGATAGGAATATTCGAAGATACCTGTATTTTTTCAGTGACTCAACTGTCCCTTTGCCACCTCTGGGTAGGGAAATCCGACGTCTAGCCTTCTCGGAAAAAAGCAAATATATTTTGGAGGTCCCATGCGTACGTTAATTGAGTTTTTAAAAAACCTTAGCACTTAAAAATAGATGAAGAGTGGAAGCAGTAGTGCTGCGTGAACAAAATTCCCCAATTTCAGATTTGCACCCACATCAATTTCCATCAAAAACAAGCACCCACTTAAGACCGAGATAATCCTACGTTCTTAGAAGTGAAAGGCTTGGGAAAATATATCTAAATCTGGTTTATTTTATTCAAAAGCATAGTCTGGGTAAAATAACGGGAAAATTATGTTTACAAAATAATATGAGTATAGCAAAAGTTAATTTAGTGGGTGAAGACGAGGACATCAAAATTTTATAATAGAAAATGATTAATCAAACGAAGCTAGCAAAGCAAAAGCTATTCACCAAGAGTAAATAACACATTTACATTTCCTTTTACACGCATTTATTCTGACATGTCAGACTGGTGTCTATTTTTATTGAGCATACATCCTCTAACTTGGAGAGACCAATACAAGTACTACAAATGTAAAAATCAAATAACTCGCAAGGCAGAGAACTTGCAATACTATGCAGTGGATGTAGCGGTAACGAATTGTGAAGCCCATTAGTGGTGTAGAGAAGGATTGTTGCATTAGTTTCGTGTATTATTATTATTATTATTTAAAATTTTAATAAGACCTATCATGATTAGCAACCACAATCTTGCATCCGTATTATATGTTCAATATGACTCATAGTCAGATGTTACTGTACTCAAACCGGGTGCACAGAAATAGCACACACGCAATTCATGAACTTACAAGCACCGATAGTGCAGATCAATATAGATACATTATCATAAACATATAAAACCTGTCACACCACTTGCATTCCTCTCAGTGAATCTCGATGTTTGTAAATCCAACTTGCAGTGTAATAGATGTATGTAGATCTATACGTCAGTATGCGTCAGTAGTTTTAGTTTTTATTTGTTTTCGTTGAAATCAACACATTTATCCAGTGAATCCATCTGTGCCAATCTCTCTAAAACCTTCATCTTGCTTTCGTCTTTCATGTTGATGAATTACTTGGTTTTGTTTGTTTGTCTGATACCGTTTTATTCATTTTGTCCAAATAAGTATCAAATCGAAATTTGTAGGCTCCTTGTAAATGTTGAAATCGCGTCTGCAAGATCCACAGTTCGTCTTGGGTATGAACATGACTCCAGGCCAGGAGCTGTGACAGGTAAATGGAACAGTATGGTGCTCTGTGAGAGGGGTTGGAAAATTTGACAGGATGTAAAACCGTATTATTTACATCATATATTTTCCATGGGTATAGGCGTTCCTCGTGCCAAAGATTTTTTGGGAGGAAGATTTCGATGTTTTGCCGACGGTCTAGCCCGAAAAACAGAGTGCTCAAAGCTATTTCCAGCATCAGATTCTGCTCACCGAAGACGTTTAGATAGAAGATGGCACTGTCTCTCAGCCTTCTTGGAATGTAATAGACATCGCCTATGGCGTGTATAGCTCTCCCAGGGGCACCTAAATTGTCGGCGTAGGTTTTTAAAAAAGTCTGTGGTGGTATAATACCTTTCAAGACCGACTTGCTTTTCTGTAACTTGTTCATGGAGGAATTATATCCTCTTTCATTGAGTTTCCACCAAAACCACTCAGTTCCTGGATATACAGAGAAGATCCCCACATTACCATTCACCCACAACCGATCTTTGTTATATGGAACAAAATTCCAAATATTCACTAAATCGTCATCGCCAATTACAAAATATCCTTTAACATTATAGCCCATCTGCAACGCTTTGATTGTGCAAATGTAGCCTACTATTCCTCGATCAGTAGGTGCTTCCACAAAAGAGAGATCAGCTTTCGTCTTGCTGGTGATGTTGATAAGCCGCTCAGGCTTTTCTCCACAGTAGACAATGTTTGGAAACACAAGACGATGAGCTACCTCCAGGTAATCTATATTGTCGTAATGAGGCCAATTAAAAATAACAATCAGCAAAATGTCATGAAAATGAGTCGGTCCATGATGTAAGAAAAGATATGGATTAAATGGTACTTTGGTTTTATTATCACAAAATCTGGCAATGCGTTCAACGTGTCGACTATACACGCTGATGTTATAGGTGGTATCGTTGTGAATTGATGGGGGAATCTGCTCTGCTGCCACAAAGTTAACAAATGTCCCAGAACTCACACTATGAGCCCATCTTCTGTCAAGTTCCAACATAGTACTATTCAACACTAATTCTGAAAATTTTTTACCGGTATTGAAATTACCATCCATTGTGAATATTGTCTGCTTGTCTGCTTCTTGCAGAAACTGGGAATCTGCTAAGTCAGACAATTTGACTCTGGAAGGTTCTTGATAACCTATTCTCAAGAGGTCACTCAGCCACAAGGTAACAACATCAACTTCGCTAACGTCCCAAAATTCTTGGTAGGCCATGTCAACAGTCAGCCTGTAGACGCATTGGAAAAAAGACAAATGCATCGGACAAGTCCATTCAAATAGAAATCTTATCAAACGTTGGGTGTTGAAATACATGTCCTTTTCATACTCGACGTCCGCCATGTACGAATGTGCATTTCTTTGTTGGTTTGCGTTAGGTGGGAAAAAGGCAAGCCGACCACCAATCTCCCATAATAACCTTTGAGCCCAGTAACCTCGCCAGATGTCACACATACGAAATGT
>JBCEWB010058016.1:0-12500 GCA_039654565.1 Peronia peronii
ATCTTTGACGGTATTCTACAAATCCGTAAATAATTGAATAATAAACTCGCGAGGCTGCTCCATCCGAATTGTACATTCGATAGTATGATGCGTTCAAAGCACGTTTTCTTTGAGTAACATTCAGTTTAATCAACCAAAATATCAATATCGAGATGCGCACACGTGCCATACACTTTAAGTCGCAGGACTATATATATATAAAAAATCTCCCACGGAGGCCGTGGGTTCTCTTCTAATACATGGTCTATCCATCCCTCTGATTCCCTCTTTCTGTCACGTCTTAGTATCTTATCACTCGCATCAGCATTCAGTCATCTTCTGGCGTCCGTTCGTCAATCCCTCTGTCCACTATCCGAGGAATACAGTGGTCTATAACATGTTCGACCAATGGCCCCTTTACACGTTAGCGAAGATGCAGCTGCTTCAGTAAGTGATTGCGTTTTGTCCCTTCTTCCTCTGTCTCCCGCCTTCATGCCTACATGCATTTGCGTTGACGAACTCAGAGGCATGACTGAGCCAGCGTATGTCTCTCCGATTATTTCTTACCACGCTTTTGTTCAGAAGTTTCAAACGCCAAATGAGGAGTAAAAAAAAAAATTACATTTTGTGGTAGTCTTTCCTTCTTTCTTTCTTTCTTTTTTTTTTTACGCCTTTCCTAAGGAAGCAGTTATCTCGATTTTAAGTGACTGTCTTTGTTTGTTTGTTTTTTGTGAGCATTTGTGTGTGTAGAAATTTGGAATTTGGAAATTTTGTCCGGACAGTGCCATTTTGCCTAATCTGCATCGAATTTCTAATTGTCAAGGTTTCTTTAAGTGCGTAACGCACCCACGGAACTTCCGAAATAGTTTCGGTCTTGCCAGAGAAGGCTAGATGTCCGGATTCCCTACACAAGAAGCAAGGGACCGTTGAGTCACTGAACAAAAAAATGCAGGTTTCGAGCTTCGTGTCCCTCCTTCCCCAGTGGATGATCCGCGAATCGAATCTGCAACCCAGGACGTCAGTTGTTCACCACGGAGCAAACACCACACCAAATGGCCACGGAGCGCATCCCGCCGCCCCCTGACACTCAACAGACATTTTTCTGTCTTTTTATGTCATACGCCGTGTCATTGTTTTTTTTCATTGTCCTACAACAGGAATAAAAGCGATAAAAGTACAGCCAAATCCCAGTTTCAACGATGCCAAAACACAAGGGACGTAAACAAAAACACCAGACCATTCCACAAAGGTTATGCGAGAGATATTGCTGGTGAAAACTACTGATTTGTTGTTTGTTTGTTTGTTAGTTTGTTTGTTCGTTAGTTTGTTTGTTCACAAATTGAAGAGCTGCAGAACTTTAAGGCGAACTGACTGCCCTGACTAATTCCTGTACGTGTTGCTCCATTTAAAGATCCTATGACAACCGTTTATAAGAGAAGTTTAAGGAGTAGGGCCAGATTACAAGATCTGGTGACCTTTGCAAAGACCACACTTCAAGGGACCTTGGAGGAAAGAAAGAGAAGAAGATATCCGTATAAGGGTTAGACGGATGAGATAGCGGAATAGACAGAAACACGTCTTGCAGAGATCCAAGCCCTAGTACACAATTACGAGAACTGGAGAATGCATTTGTACAGAACATCCATGATCCCAAACGCAAGGCAAGCTAAGGCAAGGCAAGGCAAGGCAGTACAGGGCAAGGCATGATAAAGCAAGGCAAGGCAGTACAAGGCAAGGCAAGGCAAGGTAAAGCAAGGCAAGGCAGTACAAGGCAAGGCATGGTAAAGCAAGGCAAGACAGTACAGGACAAGGCAGGGTAAAGCAAGGCAAGGCATGACAAAGCAAGGCATGGTAAAGCAAGGCAAAGCATGACAAAGCAAGGCAAAGCATGACAAAGCAAGGCAAAGCAAGACAAAGCATGGCAAAGCATGACAAAGCAAGGCAAAGCATGACAAAGCATGGCAAAGCAAGACAAAGCAAGACAAAGCAAGGCAAAGCATGGCAAAGCATGACAAAGCAAGGCAAGCCATGACAAAGCAAGGCAAAGCATGGCAAAGCAAGGCAAGGCAAGGCAAAGCATGACAAAGCAAGGCAAGCCATGACAAAGCAAAGCAAGGCAAGGCATGGCAAAGCATGGCAAAGCATGGCAAAGCATGGCAAAGCATGACAAAGCAAGGCAAAGCATGGCAAAGCAAGGCAAAGCATGGCATGACAAAGCATGACAAAGCATGACAAAGCATGGCAAGGCAAAGAAAGACAAGTCAACAATGTACAGTCGTATTCATCATAGCGAAAACCTTATTCCCCGTTCTCATTCGCCTAGCCTTGTACATCTAAATTTTGGCATAACAGTGCATAAAATAGGATGCCGCCATAAAATGAATACTATATTTATTCATATTGAGAGAAAAAAAAATTACACGATTCATGTTAAGTTACATTGTGGCCAAAAATCGATTCCGACATGGATTGTATCGATGTTCATATTTGTTTTTATTTTTACCATGTGACTTTCTATTGCCAAGATTTGACGTCTGCTGAACAAGAAAGTGCAGATGGACTCGTACAAAGTCTCCACAAGGTCACAGGCTTGGCTTGATGGAAGCTGAACTTAGAATGGAAAAAATGTCATATAATATCGGCTCTTTTAAATTAAAAAGCCGGACACGGTTACTACATCTTTCTTCTTGAGTTGTTAATTACTGTTGTTGCAGTAATGAACTATATACAGGGCAATTCTGCCCTCTTTTGACAGAACGTCGTATATGTATAATTCTATGTCAGATTAGGTTTTTGTCAGATCCGATTTCCCCATGTCAAAACGTTTCTTCTGTTCTTCGTCTCATGTCTGTATCTTGAAAAACAGGGATTTTATAAACTTTTTTTTTCTTATACAAATTGTTATTTACTGAGTGACAGATTGAAATGGTTTTTGGCTCTCCTGTCTTCTGCGACATTTCGTCAGAAGAAGGCAGAACTGTGCACGCAAGTTCCATACTGTAGACACAGAGTGCTTTCATCACGTGACACTTCATCATGTTAAATAAACACAGCGTTTAGTACAACCACGTGATCACTGCCAGATTCATAATAAGTCTATCGGTGGTTGCAGCTACTGTGAATGGCTCAAATATTGCATCCTGTACAGTGAAGGAAATCATACAAATAGTGCAAACTGCAATCAGTTCAATAGGCAGACCAACTTCTTGAAAAACATTCTGAAAGTTGCATTTCAGTAGAAATGCCTCAGGTGGTAATAAGGTAAGTCCTTCAAACTACAGGACTGAAGTAAAGCATATGGTCAAAATATCTGAAAAAATATGTTGTACATATAGAAGGTGAACGAAGTCATACAGGCACACAAAAGGTGCACATCAAACAGCCAGAGGTGGTCATTACTTGACTACTCAGGGGGAAATGAAAATAAATCTCCAGCTTGGGTCAGAGTGTGACCGAGGACATCTGCAAAAATATTGGCAATTTTTTTTTTTTTTTTTAAGCAGGAGTCGGATTTTGGGCTAGTCAGAATTTTTCTAATGGCTGGACTGACTTGCCCTGGAGCAAACAGAAGTTACGTAGGCCACTGTTTGCAGGATTTGATATGGTAATACTTAGATGGAACATTTTGCTGTTTAACCTCGTTAAGCTCACATTAACAGATCTGACCTTGTCATATTCGTATATTGTAATTGTACAGCTCGAAATAAATAAATAAATAAATAAATCGCATTTATTTATTATTGAACGTTTCGAAGGATTTTCTGAAATTTGTAATTGTATGCTCAAAGGGATTTTCGAACACTGAAATTATATAGTTGGTTCTTTTTTTCCATTGTTTTTCCCTGTTAAACAAGTATTTTTGATAAAAGATCCTGTGCTGTTTCGTATAGCTATATTCTTGTGAAAAAACAATAACGTCCGACACATTGTTACTACTTTCCATTAAAGACGAGAGTTTCATTATTCATTCCGTCTTTTCGTGCTGCTCATCGTGAGCACATTAAGCAGAACGGAATGAATTAATTTTAGAATGAAAATCTTCCGAGGACACAAGCTAGGAAACAGGTACCTCGCATCTAAATACAATTTTGAGATAATTTTACATTTTCAGTCCGTGAGAAAATGCTTCTCTGCATCTGCTTCATGATTTCCTGTGTTAACTCTCCTCCCTTATGCTAACTATCACTACAGCTCACGGCCTTCATGACTAAGTGCATGAGTTAAGCTGTCCGCAGTCATGAACATGTCTAAACAGGGCTACAGATTCGCACCTGCCCACATGAATGTTAGTCATGCCTGGCACTCCCAAACACGTGGATCGTTAATTATTCATACAGTTCTCCCAAAATCCTGCAGCTTACCAGTCCAGTGTGTCTAATGAATCGAGTAATAAGGTAACTGCGTCTAATTTTCAAGTCTCGCTCTACATCGTCGGCCATCAGTTTGCCGTGAGGCTCTGTTGAACTGAGGAAATATTCAAATGATCAAAGGAAACTAATTTAGTATGTCGATGTCTCGGTGTTTGACTCTAGACAGTGACTGTAACCACATAGTATGTCACCAGGATTGTTGGGAGAACAAAAAACCTGATCACTACAATGAATAGAACGGAAGATGGTTTTCTGACAGTTATTTGAGTGTAAAATCGCTAACACAAAATAAAACATGATTTTGTTTGTTTCCTGCAACTTTTACATTGCTTGTTTTTCAGGGTTTTTTTTTAAAAATAAATGTAAGAATTTTTTTTTTCAAGAAAAGAACAAAAATCTCTACTATCTTCAGCTAACTAAACTGCAGGTTGACACAATTTGAGCGGTTTTCCTTAGTTCACTCCCTGACCATTGTCATCGCGATTCGATTCTGCAACTTTTTAGCATATATTTGATCATCATTTTTCTGTCATAATGCAATGGTTTCTTTGGAGTGTCCTCTCTGTTTAAGGAGCAAACACAGCCCATTCGTCTGGGGACCGTCTCAGTCTCGGCTCCGTCTAATTATCTAGTAAAGTCACTCGTCTCTCAATTAAAAAAAAAAAAAAGAGCAAAAACACGATAACCTATGTCCGGAGGAGCATGAAAAGGAACAGAAGCCGACCTGAGAGGGATGCACAGCTGTGTCTACAACTTTAAGAGTGTTAGTTTAATTTTGGAAATGAAAGTTATGTCACATGATCATTAGACGGAGCAAAAACTGTGACGGAACGGCCGGTGAATGCACTATGCACATTGTGTCAGCACCTTAATATTGGAACGAGTTATTTCTCAGATGTACGTCGTGTGCTTGCATTTTGTGTAAAAGCGTATGTGAATATTTTTCTTTTAATTTTTAAAAATGTATTTTCTTTTTTGTTTTTGTTTTTGTTTGTTTGGTTGGTTGGTTGGGTTTTTTTGTTTTTGTTTTTTGTTTTTGTTTTTTTCTTCTGTGGACAGCTAATTTAGACCTGCCTCAAAAAGAAAAAAGAAAGGAAAAATCTGTCGTATCAAAATCTCTGTAGTCAACTCTCCTTCACTTTCACCTGCCCATAAAATTCTGCATTTGACGTCAGGACGCCTGAGATCGCTGACTTGTTCCAACCTCTTTATGCTTTCGCTGCTCTTTGAAAATCTCATTCCTGTCCATAATCAGAACTTATCTTCTCATTTTTTTTCCCTTCCTCGTCTACCGTATCTTATAAGATGTTTTCTGCAAGGCTTCAGAAAACATGATCGTATTTACTTCTGTACGAAGATGGAGACATTCATGAGGTCTTATAAAAACCTTCTAGATTTGGGCATGAGCGTTCATATTTGCTTTATATTTCCGAAAAGATTAAACTTCGTGTCTCAGGATATAGTCTCTTAAACGTAGACTACATAGTAAACATTCAGGGCCTGAACTTAATTTCTGTTGGCTACACTGATTAGGATCTGTTTTATCTGAATGACTATACAATATCACTAAGGTGGATCTCATTCAGTTTTCAACCCTTTATCAAAAATACACTTCTCCTGCTATCGGCACAAGGCTCAGCATTCGTCCATGTAACAGACAGACCATTGACTCGCTTTAACACTCTTTTATTCCTTGGTATTCCTCATGTATCTTCTATTTCATTTGAATTCTCTGACGACCGACTGTTCATGCATGATGGGTTATAGAGAAGAACACAAACATTTCATATAAATAATTTTGAAAAAAGTTTATATACACAAAGATGGAAAGTCTTTTCGTTTAGTGTCATCATTATTTGCTAATTGTATCAGTTGTTGACTGAACGTAAAATGATGGCGTGTGTTCATAGTTTTCCCTTATAAAGGAGGAAAGACTCAGAGACCTTTATTTTGGCCCTAAATTTTTGAAGAAGAAAAATTCAAGACGCCAAGACGTCTATTTAAAAAAAAGAAATAAAATATGTATATAAGTTATTATTATGTAGTACATAAAAATGTTCTGTATGTACAACGGAATGCAGCCACCTGTATGTATTCAGTCTTAGTTTTGTAAAGCTAATGTTTGCCTATTATTTTGCATGCGCACTTGAATAAATGGAGCTTATTAAAAGAGACAACATTTATTTTTTACTTTGACCCGAAGAAGGTGGAAATGTGGTGGGGAATGGTTCTGACAGGGAAAGAAATGATAAGGTAAAGATGACGCCAAAATCCTTGTCATAAAGACTCTTTCTAGTTCCCTTGATGACGATCCTGGTACGTTTAATGCAGCATTAATATTATATGTTTCACGGTGTCTGGCAAGCAAGACGAACTCGGTAAAAGCTGAAATAGAATCTTGTGTTTATGAGGGTTTTGTCTCTGGCAGCGAGGATCATTGTTAAATGTTTATTGCCATGACCCAAGCAGTTGTCGCTAGACATGATATGCCATCTCTCAGGAGTAGTGTATAGCTCAACTGACGGGCATTGTATCGGGGCGATTCATTATCCAGAAAGGAATAATATTATAACACCGTGGCAAATAGAATTCTTGAAATGGATCAGTTCATGGATCGAGAGACATTGTGCTGGCTGGTTGAAAAGCGTGAAAAATAAACACAGAAGAAAAGAAACAAAGAATTGATCATCATGTACAACAATGAAAATGTGAACTGATTCATCACGCAAGAGTTGATGATCTATAAATAAGACTGTTATACTTGAAAACACAATATGTTTGAATTTATTATTTATTTTTTTTACTAACCTATTTATATCTATGTCAATTAATTCATTCACATGTTATTTATAACACGTTATTAATTTACTATTTATGCATTTATTTATTTCTGTATTTCTTTATTATTTATATAATTATTTTGTTCTATTCCATCATATTTTGAGAATGTAATTTGCCACAGGTGGTGCGTATGGCCTTTGAAGTGATGTAACATCTTTCATTATCACTGGCCTTTGTTATCTTTTAACCAAGTATTCTATCTGGCCACCCAATGTTCATCAGTATCACTATTTGCTCTTTACTGTCCTCATGGATTAGCACTGTCATTACCGGCCAGCACATCTTTAGAAACATCCAAGCTGATACTTGTTTTTCATTACTTTGACAGGTATAGGATAACAGAGCTTCAAGTCTGTCCTTCAACAATGGCGATGAGTCGAGATTCCTCCCGTTGCCTTACCTTACTCGCTGCCCTGCTGTCAGTCATGCACATTGCAGTGACGCCCATCAATGCAAACTCCGCCCCAGTTTTTCACAGTCCAATGACAGACTCCTACCACATGAGTGACAATTCAAAGACAACAACTGTGTCCAATAAGGGAATCATTCTTAACCACGACCTGCCTTCCACGAATGATAACTCTGAATCGGAACATCCTACTGCCGGTTTATCTGCCTTCCATTTGACAGACTTAATCAGCAGTGCACTAAACATGCGACAGAACGGGCATGATTTGGAGCCATCATATTCTGTGGAACAAAAGAATTATTCCAATAACTGGTCAAGATCTCAACATTTTTTAGATCTCCAAATCCAAAGACCAGAGCAAGTACATGATTTGACACGAATACCCAGCGTTCGTTTGAAAGATATTTCTTTTGGTATGTTACCGACGGTCCCCAGTTCGACAAAGGAAACGTTCCGACCACCAACAGATGGTGCAGATCATAGTGGTAACAGTTATGAAAAGATCAATATTCACGAAGATCGGCATCGTCAAGATGGTCTCAACTTCGTTAAAAATACAACGGATAAAGAAATAAACAGAAGAAGTCGACGATCTTTCCATGCAAAGTCCTCGGGCAAGTGGCGCCGCACCAACGAGCGAGACAAGCCAGAATCTCTTTCTATAATTGAAATTAATGGAGATAATGAAGTCAAAGAGAATCTCGAGCAACTGTCGAACAGAAGGGCGCAATATCTCAATCTGGCTCAATGGCTGAAGGAGCTGGGAGTGGGGGAGAAATATCTGGACAGTTTGTTGCAAGACTTTAGCTCTGATTCAGGGAAGACGCCGGAATTTAGGGACCAGAATACAGAGGGGCAGGAAGAGAAAGAAGAAGATGAAGAAGAGAAGGAGGAGACGGAGGCAGAGGAGATGAGATCTCTGTTGTCAGGCGAGGAGTATGAGGACGATGGTACATCTTTATCTCCTATCGATATGGCCGATCATGGGTCCTGGAAGGATCTGTGGTTCCCCGTGCTAGACTACACCCATGATGATGATCTGAGCAATGTCAAAAAAAGAGGTAACGATTTGCTTCCTATTAGCGTAGTTATTTATTCTATTCCCAGCACTCTCTCGGGACATCTGGCCAGCATACGAATGGATCAGATAACAATGCTTTACATTTTGCTCTATCCGGACTTTGCTCTAAAGACAGGCACATTATTCATAAAACTATGCGCTTCTCATAATCATAAAAAGAGATTGGACATCTTACCCTGCTATAGCTTTCTCTTTTCTCACATCCAAATATCATCCTCATTCACCATAAAAATGTCAACTTTTTATGACAGGATAAAACGAATAATTGTGACAATACAAATTCCACTTGATAAAATGTAGCACAAGCACCAAGGACGCATTTACTGTGATTCCCAGAGAATGAAACTATCGATTCCACCAGACCAGCACACGTTTTGCAGACTCTCTCTTTCCGCTTGAGAAAATGCACCGAAACACAGAGGCTACGTGAGTTCTATCAGTTACAGTCGTATTCACGACCCATACATATATTTGCGTAGAGGGACATGATAGTCTGATAGCGACATCACCCCGTCCCCTTCCCTCATCACTTCGTCAAAGTATACATTTCCGGTTAACTTCACAGTGCAGACAACTGAGATTGAAATTTTTGCCCAAGTTTACTTGGGCCATCACTGAAAAATAATATTCTATATTAAAAATTATGGTTGTCACATGACATTTCCTACTTTCGGCACGTAAATTCTTGTAGCATAACTAGATATTACTGCCCAGTGCCAGTGAACATGCGCACTTTCTCACATTTTGCCCTCACGCACTAGTGCAGATATGCAATATGACAGGCAAACAAATAAGCAAACAACAAACTCACAAACAAATAAGCAAACAACAAACTCACAGACAAAAGTTATCAGAATGAAACTTCGTTAATGCAATTTATTCGACTATTTTTACATTTTTGACGGTTATTTTTAAGCCATTTGTTTGGTCACAAAACAAGACTTTGTCGCAAACAATGTTTTTAGAATCATAGTCAAGTCTGATATCTAAACAATTATGTCTTCCCTAAAGCTGTGGCTATCAATCTAATCATCTCCCCGACTCTATTGATCCGTCAAAGTAGCCCAGTGGTGGAAAACATGTATTGAGTGGGTTAGACCGAACTACCCACAGAGAGCAGAGCTCCTATCAGTTAATATCGGCCTCCAAAAGCAGTAATTCACCTATAAAAAAAATGCAGGAATCCATTGTCAACGCCCTCATGCTTTTAAATTCCCAGCTATTGTTGTGTTAACTCGAGGTTAGTGTGTAACCATAATTTCCTCGGCTAGGATGAGTTGAACGGCTCCTGTTTCTGATATGTGGATGTTGACATGAGGCATATTGTGCTCAATTGACTCGTACAAAGACGTTAATTACATTACCCGAAACAAAATGTAGTCATCCAGAGTCTATTCAAACCAGCATTATCTTCCAGAGTAATACATCTGCATTATTGGGAAATAACCCATCATCTTCATTAGCGCCACACCATGGAACAGAAGAGTCACCGAAATAAACTGAATGTTGCAAATTATATTCTCCACATTAAACAGTTGTAATTGTCAAAGTTTGACCGACGATCTTCTAGTGCAGAACAGCTATGCACTTGTAAAAAAAGAGAAAACCATCTTGTCAATTATTTTGATGAGAATGATGCGATCTCAGGAGAATTTTCAAAATTTTAACCCTCTAGTGTTTCCTTTGCATTCCCTAAACCACATGTAGACAATTGTAAAATAGAAACCAAAAAACGAAACCCTAGATGTCTTCTAAGATTTTTAAAATATAGCATTCACAGGACAAAGGGAGAGACAGGTCGTGTTTGTAACGTGTTTGTACGTATTTTTATTTGTCCGTGTGTGTGTGTTTTGATCTGTTTGTTGATCGGTGTTGTAACGGAATAATTATTGTGTTACATGGACCCTGTACATTGTATAACAATTATGTATGATTGAACGGAAAGGTTGGCAAAGAAGTTGAGGAAATATCCGAACGATTACGCGCACGTTATTTTTGGACCGAATTTGCCATTATGTCTTTATAAAACTTATAATTTTATAATCAAAACACTGAACGATCATTTCGTCAGTATATTATTTCGAGCAATAACACTGACAAAGAAGGGGTTAAAATACGCCGATATGATTGTGAGAGTTAGACATCCAAGGCTAGGATTGGTTTCAGCCAGCTACAGAAATCATGAACAGCAGAGAAAACCGTTCTTTACCTCCGATCACCCAACGTTACTGTGTATAACTACTATTCATCTCACCACGCCTCACTCCACACCAATACCATGACTTCAGCCCATGTCACCTTATAACTTCTTTGAAGCTCTGGTCACCAACCTTCACCAACCCTCTCTGCATCCCTGGCTGTCCATTGCTTCAGTTTGACTTTTTCATCTCTTCTTTTGTCTACCTTCTCTTACTGTGCCTTGCACGATGGCTGTTACAGAACCCGATAAAGAAGACATAATCATACTGTTCAGCTTTCTTTTCTTCTCTAATACACTGACGAGATTTCAGTAAAGTTCCACATCTTTTGCAATGAAAATTTTGTCATTTGAAATCAGTACCACGACAACATAAAAGCGGACGACAACCAAACCTGGGATTTAACAAAAAAGAATGTAAATCCATACCCTCCTCAACTGCTACTAAAAAAAGAATCTTAGAAATACAATAGCCAGTCAACTTAAGAACGAAGAGCTGTTGAAAAGGATCAATCGCACAAAGAATGTTATTGTCAGATGGAGGTGACATTGTCATGACATTAAGTATGGGAGAATGACAGCAAGAAACACTAGCAGACATGTCCTAAGATGACCCTCACAAGGACAAATCCAAGGAAAAAGTGCTTGGACGATCATGTGAAGAGAGCACTTATTCAGGGCATGAAATTACAACATCCCTGGACTGGTGTCAGGAAGGTTTTTAAAGTAGAGGGCAGTATCTTGGAAAAACTGATGGTGTATCAAAGTCAGTTTTCACATCAAAATATTACATCAATTTTACTCTGTCGTTAGTGTAAGGGAGGTCTTTAAACTAGTGATCACCACCTTGGAAAAGCTGATAGGCAAAGATGGTTTATCAAAGTCACTCGATATCGATTTTTTTTTTCAATATTAATCTGTCCTGTGAAAGTATCCATATAAGACTAAATGTTTCCTGGTGATGAAATTGGTTGTTTTTGTACTTAAGTGAAACGAGTATCCATTTCGGTAAATAATTTCTCTGATATCTTTGTGAATCGATGCAATCAGCAGCCAGGACTGGGGAAGAGGTGTTATCCTGACACGCACAAGAGTGAAATGCCGAGTTTCCTACCTGTGGCCCGGATTACACTGATCAGGATCCACGAAACTTTTGAGTAGCGTATAAATAATTTGTGGTCTATTCCTCATATTATCTTCACTCCGCATTTCACCTTGGTAACGACAGTGGCAATTGAGATGAGATTTTAATGAATAGTTATCTTATCTAGAGAATCTACCAGCAGATCCTATTTTGTTCGCCAAAAGCTCTGACGGACAGATTCTTTCATCTCGAATATCTCGTTACAGGCCACGTTTGGCTGTGAAACGTTCTGTCTCAACACTTAGGCTAATCCTTGGGTTCACCTTGTTTTGATATTATTTGTCATATTGTTGTCTATGTGATGTTTATTGTGTGATGTAATGTGTGTTATCTTGTATTAGGTCTCATCATCTAAGAGATGAATTCTCTCTTGAGGTGAAATCAAAATGTATTTTGCATTGACTCCGTATGAGCAAAGACAATATTATCTCCTTGTTGAAAAACGTGAAATAAAATGATGCACTACGTGTTTTACTCTA